>JACXGI010011167.1:9653-25769 GCA_016801175.1 Esox masquinongy | reverse complement strand
CCGTCCCTGACCTGACGTCCCTCCATCCCTGACTTGACGTCCCTGACCTGACGTCCTGCCGTCCCTGACCTGACGTCTGACTTCCCTGACCTGACGTCCCGCCGTCCCTGACCTGACGTCCCTGACCTGACGTCCTTCCGTCCCTGACCTGACGTCCCTCCATCCCTGACTTGACGTCCCTGACCTGACGTCCTGCCGTCCCTGACCTGACGTCCTGCCGTCCCTGACCTGACGTCCCTGACTTGACGTCCCGATGTCCCTGACCTGACGTCCCGATGTCCCTGACCTGACGTCCTGCCGTCCCTGACCTGACGTCTTACTTCCCTGATCTGACAACTTGCCAACACTCCTCATTCCTCAGCTTGTATTATTATTATACAGGTGACGTCAGACTGCAGTGTTGTGTTGGCATTGGTACGGGGGCTCTGCTAGCCAACTGGCTGTTTGCCTCGCGTACAGAATTTAATTGACATACCGCTGACTAGCATCTCTCCCAACGTACGAGCATGACTCCCTATGACTCCCCATGATATCTCCTTAAAACCAAAACACTCTGAACCAAGACACTATGAACTTGTTTGAACACAGAATAACCCAGCTACACCAGACCTCTCTGCTGAGTTGTCCAGCCAAACACCTCCAACAGAAGACTCCCCATGTGGACTCATCTCAGGCCGCCGTGCTAGAATGCTAAACACGGATGTACAGCAACATCAAACGGCACATTCACGCCTGATAAGAGGATTGGTTCAAAAGCATCAACATTACTATTCAACTGAACTAGAGTGCCAGCAAGTCTCAGGAAGCAAGAAACAGACAGAGAAAAGAGAGATGGAAATAATCAAGCCCCAGTACTAGGCGGAACTTGCTATGTAGGAGTAGATATTTTTCTGGTAGTGGAGGAACTCACTACATAGGAGTAGATATCACCAGTAGTGGAGGAACTTACTATGTATGCGCAGATGGGGCTGAATGCGTACGTTCCACACACATAGAGATGAGTGCTGTTCAGGTGCAGTAGGATCTTGATGTAGTTGAAGCAATCAGTCTGGATATGAGTGGAGAGACATCAGGCCAGGACTGTTTAAAAAACTTTAAGCTGTTTTACAGTAGAGTTCTAAAACCACGTGAGGAGACCCCAAGAATTGGCTGTCTTTTACCTGGAAGCTCTTCCCTTTGAAACTGCACTCCTCTCTCTTCCTGGCTGGGGTTTCCCATGTCAGCTGAAGAGGAATGGCAACAGAAATGAGAGAAGGCATGAAATGTGTATTGTATCAAATCATGAAATGAGTGAAATAGTAAAACTGTCTCAAAACGATGCCCAGCTGAGAGCGGTTGACCATTTTTGCCACAGCACAGATTATAGTGTCACGCTAAGCACAGTTCGCAGGGCAGGATGTACGAGCACAGCAGGCAGGTGCTCTCTGTGACTTATTCCAGAACGTTCCGGCCCTCCCAGACACACGAGGCACGTACGTTCCTACTGAGGGTGGTAGAGCTGATGTCCTGGAGGCGCAGGGCGAACAGGGCCTCTCTGGCCCCCACGTACAGTGTATCGTCATCCAACCTCAGCAGTAGAGACGTGTAGTTAGACACACCGTCTGCCGAGAACCTCTTGGCCGGCCTCTCCAATGCATCTGCAAGGGTACGGGAGAACAGAGGAGAACACGGGGGGAACCAGGCTGTAAGAACGGGTGGACACGGGGGGAACCAGGCTGTAAGGACAAGGGGACACGGGGAACCAGGCTGTAAGAACGGGGGGACATGGGGACCAGGCAAGTTGTGCAGTCAAAATGGGTTGGTTCCTCTATAGGGCACAAGCTAAAATTCATCTGTTCTAACCCTCAATCTAACTACAAGAGAAAAAGCTGCACCACATGCCATGCGTAACAGAGGTGCATATGCATCTAACATTTTGAGAGAGACTTCCTCATCCACGCTTTTTGCATTCTTTGTGTCTCAATAAATGTTTTCCTTGGATCCACACACTAAACTGTAGAAAACAACCCCAGCTTAATGGCCTGGCTCATTGCCTCTATCAACTTGTCCAAATCGATTCCTGGCTTGTTGTTGATGTTGTAAACACTAATATTTACAGCAGTATTATCATTTACAAGCTGTCCTGTACAAACCAACAGCAAATTTAACTAAATGTTCATAACTTAAGAGCCAAAAGTGAAGTTAATCTGCTGCGATCCAGGTGGGGCATTGGCCTGTTAGTCAAATGGAGCTAATAAACTGTAATAAATGTTTACAAGCCAGGCCTTAATCTTTTCAGCATGCTCACAAACACATGGTTCATCTAGGACCAGCGGGCGTTGAGGCTAGACGCCTATCCTCCTCCTCTCTGATGAAAAACAACACAGCTGAAGAAACCACATAATTTCCGATATTGAAGACCATCATCCCTTTCTGGTAAAACATGCAGACATCTGGACTTAATGAGAGAGCGCGAGGAAGACAGTGAGAGGTGACAGGGTAAGGAATTAAAACACTTCCTGGAGTCATTCAGGGTTCATCAAAATATAAAAGTCAAAATTTAAAATATAAAAGTCTGTAAAAGTTTCCTTTATTGTTTTCTGGTAGAAGGCCAGCTTAGTCCATCTTCAATAAAGCCAGTCCCTACAGCATTTAACCAAAAGCAGACAGGCAGACCAGCCATCTTGGCTGTCAGCCGGTCGGACCATGGAAACAGTTCAGAGCCAGTCAGACAGCCTTTGATTCAGCCAATCATCAATCAAGTCAGCCGGCCATCCAGCCAACCAGGAACAGTCCATCTGGATGTTAAGTTTCAGACCAACAGAGATGCTAACAGATGCTAACATCTCTCTCAACATCAAAGCAGTGGTTTTATGATTACCGGCCAGTTTCCTACTCCAGCTGGGTTGAAAGCTAAAGGAGACTGCTGTTATTACTACTGAAAAGGAGACTGCTACTGCAGCTTTCATGTTCTGCCACTCTGGGGTTCATTTGAGTTCCTGTGTGTTTTGACCTGTCCACGTTTGAATGCTAGAGGCCAGTTATTCTTTTGCCTTGCAACCCAAACTCTGGCCGCACCATGCCCACTCATGTTTGTCTTCTCTGCAATTAGTCTGGATCGGAGTACCTCCGACCTAGACCATTTCACCAATTCATTCTAACTGCTTTGAGTGGTCCCTGAAAGCCACACGATATGGACGAGTAACGCAGCATTTTGAAAATATCTGGCTTTGATACTCCGACTGGTTAAAGATGATCCTGTCCCTGAGGACTTGGTTTGTTCAACACCCACCAGTGACTTGTTAGACTGAAGTACTTAGCGAACAGAGGGGCAGCCAAGGAATTTGAGTAATCAGGCAAGCCATTTCCCACATTAGCTCCAGATCTATCACTTCTGGTCAGTCAGCTGTTCTAATTGCAGGGGGACACTCATCCTCTGGACTCCACCTCCTCACACCTCCCATCTGAACTGGATGTACCCTCATGTTCTCGCCTCCTCTTTTCTCATTTTCCCTCCTCTCCCCTTCATCCCTTCTCTACCATCTCTCCTCCTTTATTCGCCAGCTTTCACTGTATTGATGCTAAAATAAGATACTACAGTAATTATCTATGGGACGAACACTGTGGTGTTGTATAGACACTAGTGTTCAGGCCGACTGACATGACCAATGCGCAACTCAACATTGCATGAACTCAAAGACTATGCTGGAAATAAATCTGCTTTCCAAGCACAAAGATACTTTAAAACCAAGTGCTTTCAACCAGACCAATCATTCCCTTTATGTGCCAGTAGCTGCAAGTACCCAGTGAGTGTTTGCTGAACATTAAGCAAACACAAACAGACAGAACAAAGCTACTTCTCAGACAGCCTCTCATCGGATATAAAAAACCCCCCCCAGCTCTTTAGATGGCGTCATATTTAGAGAGTAGAGAAATCTCCTCTTCTACTTGAGTTTAGACTTGAATGGCGGTTTAGTAGCTCCACCCTCCGTCCCCCCTAGCCCCCGCCCCCTAGTCCTCCACCCAACCACTTCCCAGCCTGCCAATAAACATGGCCCGCATTTACTACAACAACATCAGCCAAGTCAGAAAACCTGCTGGGGCCATCCGGGACAGAGGGAGGAGGGAAGCTAGAGGGAACAGACAGGCACCATGGATATACATCCCAAGCCTGGCAGTTCTGATCTTCTGCCATACTCCCCACACTATGACATGGTACAGACATACTGCCTGCACTGCAACACTGATTGATTCAGCTTTGATCTAAGAGTGTACAAGCCGTGCAGACTGTGTTTACAGAACCAATACGCTCAGAACCTAATCCACACATGCGCAGATGATTCTTTGGTCTGGAGGACAAAACATCCACAATGAGTCGAAACCCCCTGCAACAGATTATTACGTTTTCACCTTTAAGAGCTGTTAGCTGGGGTTAACAACAGGTACCTGAGGAGATTAGGAGTTGTGAGCTCATCAGAGCCAATTCAGAGACATGCAAATCATTAAGGAACAATTAATGTTTCACCATGCTGTAAAAAGAAACCGAGCCAGTCCAGCTACCCTGTAATTAGCTTAAATTACAATGACTTGATGTTTTATTTTTTTTGTACATTTATGAAAAAGTAATTGGAGGAATGCAATTACACAGACAATGTGATTGTAGGAGTACCATGAATATCACTATCCCTGTGACAATGTGATTGTAGGAGTAGCATGAATTTCACTATCCCTGTGACAATGTGATTGTAGGAGTACCATGAATATCACTATCCCTGTGACAATGTGATTGGAGGAGTAGCATGAATATCACTAACCCTGTGACAATGTGATTGGAGGAGTAGCATGAATATCACTATCCCTGTGACAATGTGATTGGAGGAGTACCATGAATATCACTATCCCTGTGACAATGTGATTGGAGGAGTACCATGAATATCACTATCCCTGTGACAATGTGATTGGAGGAATACCATGAATATCACTATCCCTGTGACAATGTGATTGGAGGAGTAGCATGAATATCACCATCCCTGTGACAATGTGATTGGAGGAGTACCATGAATATCACCATCCCTGTGAGCTTTCCAGGTCCAGAGTTAACAACATACTTGTTGATTGATAATATCTGTGTTAATACTACAACATTGTATTGCCAAAAGCATTTCATCTTTCGTTGTTGTAAAAACATAAATAAAAGAAAATTGACCCCAGTTTGACCTCAGTTTGAGAACCAGTGCCAGATAAGCTACATAAAAAACCCGTGAAAAATCTGAGTACCTGTCAGGACGCACCCTTTTCTGGGAACCTGTTTAGCCTTTTCAAAATTTTCCTTGTGGAATAATATACACGGGAAAGGCAGCGGAGGGCATTGTAAGGATTTCTGATTACACTATGATTCATGCCATTGTGAAGGCTGACAACAGAGTGAGATGAACCTTCAGTGTTTGGATACAGGTTCAGACAGATAGAAACGACCTTCATGGTCCAACCAAGAAGGCAATGCTCCTTTACTACTCCTCCTTAGAGGTGCTAACGGTTACATGATCAATCGCCAAGCTCCAACAAAAGCACACTGTAACTGAGAAGTGACCTCACCTTGTCTTAAAGAGACATTGCCCTGTCTTAAAGAGACATCACCCTGTCCTAAAGAGACATCTCCCAACCAATCCCAATGATAATAAGGCACAGTTGTGTCAGAAGTCATTTGGGGTCTGATGCACTGATCTGTCTGAATCAATAGGATAGAAGTGTTTGTTAGTCTTATTTTGACTTGTAAACCAATCATTGGTTGGCAAGGTTAGACTATTCAGCCAAGAGATTTCAGATAGATGATCATAAGTCCTGAGGGGCTCTTTAAAAGACTAATTACAGCAGTGTTCATGAAACCTTTTTGCAGGGGCACCATTTCTTTGTAAAATAAAGTGTTCCCAGCTGCTCTAATGTAATCCCTCAGTGACAAATCTTACCATTTGGACAATCTTTGTTTCTCCAAATGTTAGCTACTAGCTAGCTGTCTTAAATCAGCTCTTGACTACATTACTAGCCCTCCAAGCTAAAGTGCCATACATTAACCTGTGAAAAATACACACTAACAAAAACACAACAAAAATCCAGTTTAATTTTCTATCCTATTTTCATTGCCTGGCAGCAGGCGGCTGTATAAAGTTTGTTACTCTTAAAGTAACATAGTCATGACTGACTGCAATAGATAGCCAGGTCTGATTATGTGAGAGTTCATCTTTAAATTAAAATAAATATATTATGATAATGTGAAAGTTGATCTCTATCAACATGGTTTTAGTACCATATATATAATAAAGAATATTTGAGTATTCTGTAAAAAAACAAAAAATTATGAAAGTATTGGGCGACCTCCCGTCAAATCACCCGTGGCCACACCCTTCGACTAACTACTTACCTACAGACAGAAGATAGACAGAAGATAGTCATTGAATGGAGCCATTACTCTGCTGCTACTGTTACTTTGGACTGTACAGACTTCTAATGAACATCTGGGCCCAGGTTTTCAAACATTACATCTACAGTTTCAATTAAATACATAGAAGTAGATGACTGGAAAGAGAGCCCCCCTTCAAGTCTATAATTTGTCTGTTTAATTAATTATATGGTGATGTAACATTTGTGCATTACCGTATAGGATGATGTCATATTCTGTGACTTACTGTATGGAAAGCTGATGCGTGGAATAACATCATCCTCTGATGCTGTAACCGCCCCGAACCATTCAACCAATAGCAGAGCAGCAGCCAGGAGGCAAAGCCCAGCCATTGGCCTGGTTATCGTCCACATGGTGTAACTCCGCCCAATCAGAGAGCTGCTCCGTCTGTTTGTCTTCAGGACTCTGTGGAATTCATTAAGCTCCTCTTTGCTAAACACAACTTGTTTGTCTTTCTCTGGACATGCTGAAGGAAGGTGGAGAGTTCAGGGAACAGGGAGCTGTTAGATGACAGTGTTCCTTTGTCGTTGCGATTGGCCACAGACTTTTGGGAGTGGCCCTCTCTCTCTCTCTCTCTGGAATGAATAGTGGGAGTCTCTCTCTCTCTCTGTAGTAAGCAGTGTGATTGGGTCACATCTACATGTCCTATAATCCAGTTTACATTCTCTCCCCTCCAGTCAGCGGGCATTGAACAATGCCATGCTGGGATCTGCCAAGACAAGAACAGCATCATCAGTCAAAATAATAGTAAAACATACTGTATATAGTAGTTTCATCCAAAGTGACTTTCAGTCATGCCTGAATATATTTTACATATGGGTGGCCCTGGGAATTGAATCCACAGCTCGGTTGACACATACAACAAACATGAGCCACACTGGAGCATATTAATTTGATAAGAATTGAACCACCGGTCATAGAAGCTAAAACACAGAGAACAACTGGAGCACTGTGGGCCATAAAGTTCCATGCAGTCTTCATAGTGGAGAAACTGGATGACAGAAACACAGACCATCTGACAGGAGCTGACACCTCAATCACACAGTATCTGGAGTTAAACCACAGCATGTCGTCTGTCCTAGTAGAACTGGTGTGTGTATCTAATTAATCAAACCCAACAGATATCACCTGAGTATATAGGTGATTGCCAACAGATATAGGCAATCACCTATATACAGTATCTGCAGATACCGTTTATGATCTTTTTTTATTTTTTACCCAAATTGTGATCCATAGCATTTAAAGATTTTCACTAAATGAAGATTAACAGAACACACTAAATGACCATTAACTACATGTTAGAATGACCAGTAAAGAAGAACAATTTATTTGTCAACTACATGATAACCACCAAAAAGCAACTATACCATCTATAAATACCAAAGTCAATACAAGACATCAATTCAGTGTACAGTCGTGCTCATAAGTTTGCATACCCTGGCAGAAATTGTGAAAGTTTGGAATTGATTTTGAAAATATGACTGATCATCAAAAAAACTTTTATTTAAGGATAGTGATCATATGAAGCCATTTATTATCACATAGTTGCTTGGCTCCATTTTAAATCATAATGATAGCAGAAATCACCCAAATGGCCCTGATCAAAAGTTTACATACCCTTGAATGTTTGGCCTTGTAACAGACACACAAGGTGACACACACAGGTGTAAATGGCAATTAAAGGTGAATTTCCCACACCTGTGGCTTTTTGAATTGCAATTAGTGTCTGTGTATAAATAGTCAATGAGTTTGTGAGCTCTCACGTGGATGCACTGAGCAGGCTAGATACTGAGCCATGGGGAGCAGAAAAGAACTGTCAAAAGACCTGCGTAACAAGGTAATGGGACTTTATAAAGATGGAAAAGGAAATAAAATTTTATCCAAAGCCTTGCAAATGCCAGTCAATACTGTTTAATCACTTATTAAGAAGAGGAAAATTCGGGGTCTCTTCAAACAAAGCCAAGGTCAGGTAGACCAAGAAAGATTTCAGCCAAAACTGCCAGAAGAATTGTTTGGGATACAAAGAAAAACCCACAGGTAACCTCAGGAGAAATACAGGCTGCTCTGGAAAAAGACTTTCAAGGAGTTTCAAGGAGCACAATACGACGATACTTGAACAAAAATGAGCTGCATGGTCGAGTTGCCAGAAAGAAGCCTTTACTGCGCCAATGCCACAAAAAAGCCCGGTTACTAATGCTAAAGGGGGCAATACACAGTATTAAGAACTAAGGGTATGCAGACTTTTGAACAGGGGTCAGTTCATTTTTGTCTTTGTTGCCATGTTTTGTTTTATGATTGTGCCATTCTGTTATGACTTACAGTTGAATGTGAATCCCATAAGAAAGAAAAGACATGTGTTTTGCCTGCTCACTCTTGTTTTCTTTACAAATGGTACATTTATTACCAATTCACCAAGGGTATGTAAACTTTTGAGCACAACTGTAAGTTCGTGGGTTCAACTTATAGGTGTCTATGGCACCGGATTTCTGCTGAAGCTCACACTCCCAAAAGATCTGAATTAACAAAACATCCACCTAAAACTGCCCTGAAAATGTCCTACCTCTGCCTGCATGCAGTAAGAATCAGTCCATAATGTCACCACTGGCGTCATCCTATGTTTTGAATTGATGCTCTCAGTGCTTTACAGTCAAAGGTTATTTACAGTCAAAGGTTATTTAAATAAACTCTTTATGACAACTTGGAAATTAGAGTTTCTCATTACATGAATTTGTTCATTATGTTTTCGTATAAATACCATGTATATGTTACACTGTTATACAAAACAGCTAGTTTTAGCACAGATATTTGTTCATTGCATATACAGTACCAGTCAAAGGTCTGGACACACCTACTCATTCAAAAGTATATCTTTATTTTAACTATTTAACACATTTTAGAAAAATAGTGAAGTCATCAAAACTATGAAATGAGATATATGGAATCATGTATCAATAACCAAAATATTGTTAAATAAATCAAACTACATTTATATTTTTGATTAGTAGCCAACCTTTGCCTTGTTGACAACTTTGCAGAATCTTTGCATTCTCTCTACCATCTTCAAGAGAAAGTAATCTGGAATGCATTTCAATTAACATGTGTGCCCTGACAAAAGTTAATTTGTGGAATTTCTGTCTTACTGCGTTTGAGCAAATCAGTTGTGTTGTGATATGGTAGAGTTGGTATACAGTTGACCATCATTATGTCTGTACTGTAGTGGTCCATATTATGGCAAAAACAGCTCGGATGATCTCCACGTGTAGATCCCACCGGGAAGCATGGAGGAGGAGGTGTGATGGTGTGGGGGTGCTTTGCTGACATTGTCTGTGATTTAGAATTCAAGGCACACACAACCAGCATGGCTACCAAAGCATTCTGCAGTGATATGCATACCATCTGGTTTGCGATTAGTGGGAGTATCATTTGTTTTTCAACAGGACAGTGGCCCAAAACATACCTCCAGGCTATGTAAGGGAGATCTGACCAAGACAGATAGTGATGGTATTGCACCAGATTACCTGGCCACCACAATCATCCGACCTCAATCCAATTGAGATGGTTTGGGATGACATGGACCGCAGAATGAAGGAAAAGCAGCCAACAAGTGATCAGGATATATGGGAACTCCCTCAAGAGTGTTATAAAAGCATTCCAGGTGACTACCTCATGAAGCAGATTGAGAGAATTCCAAGAGTGTGCAAAGCTCTCATCAAGGCAAAGGGTGGCTACTTAGAACAAACTAAAATATTAATGTATTTTGATTTTGTTTAACACTTTTGTTACTACATGAGTCCATATGTGTAATTTCATAGTTTTGATGTCTTCACTCTTATTCTACAATGTGAAAAATAGCAAAAATAAAGAAATACCCTTGAATGAGTAGGTGTCCAAACCTTTTAATCATACTATATAAATAAACTTGCTTGCTTGCTTACTCACTCCGGGAAAAATAAAAAAAAAGTCCGGAGCTGTATCATTAGGCTGCTATAGCACATGTTCTTTCAAGTCTCATGATGGACCCAGAATCTAATCCAAGTCAAACATCTGGCGTGAAACGTGTCAACACAAAGCTGTTGCAGGTGAAACAGTTGGACAGTTGGCTCAGAGAGAGGTGATCAAATTGGCACAAAGCTCCTAAAAATCCAATGTCCGAAAGCAACATGAGGAGCTGTGATGTGTATTGTACCCAGCCTTAAGAAGTCATGCCCCTGTCATCCACTTGGGAAGTGAACATCTCTGTTCCTCAGACGCCTGGCTGATCCCTAAACCCCAAGCAAGTCCGATATTTATAGAGACGACACAAACCTAACCAAACTCTGACTGAGGAGATGCAGGTCAACTCAGGTCAACTCCATCACTCCTGTAACCCACAGTAACGTGACATCACTCCTGTAACCTACAGTAACGTGACATCACTCCTGTAACCCACAGTAACGTGACATCACTCCTGTAACCCACAGTAACGTGACATCACTTCCCCTCAGAGGCAGACTCTGCAGGGAAACGTCACTTTCTCTGTCTTCCCCCTCTTCTCTCCCTCTTCTCTCCGGCTCATCCCATTCTGTCTTCCCTCTCTTCTCTTCTCTCTCTCTCTCTCTCCTCTCACTCTGGCTCATCCCACTCTGTCTTCCCTCTCTCCTCTGTCTCTCTCTCTTCTCACTCTGGCTCATCCAACTCTCTCTTCCCTCTCTCCTGAGGTTTTAAAAGGATGTATTCATGTTTCCTCATCTCTTTCTGTATGCTGTGTTGAACAGTAGAGGCCCATCCCTGCTCCCCTATTCCTGGGCCTGTCATGTCCTTACATGGCAGCTCAACAGTCATCCCACGCCCCAGACCAGCCTCTTTGGTCCCAGGACACAGCCTTATGCAACAGACAAGTTCTGTGAGTTTTAGGAGTGTTTTCAGTCTTTACTCGGAGGAGTTGCACTGTGGCCTTATGACTCTTTCCTACAATGGATAACACTTTTAGAAAGCTTTTATATACACACGCACACTCACACTCGCAAACACGCGCATGCGCACAAAAAAGTTAGGACTAAAGGTCTGGCAAAAGATATTTTTTCTTCTACATGTCTGGCTTGAGTCGTATACTCCTAAGTCAATTCATATCTTGCTTTACTTTGACTGTTAAGTCACGGTCACCTTGACTTCTAACTGAATTATCCTGCGGACGACAGACATTCCAATCTGGCTCAGCGTAGAGGCAATCAGGGCTTATGATGAGAGTTGGGGTGGATGTCAGATGTGGCTAAACAGACAGAATGCTAGCAAGGGGTTTCTGGATCCCCAGGAGATGGAGGCAGAGAGGAAGCTTCTTAACCAGCTGCCTGTCTCTTCCATTTAAAGAGGAGCCACTGGCGCGAAACATCTAACCACAAAAAACAGGTTAATACACCACACAACATACTGAAAGCCTGCTTGACACAGCTGGCAGAACATGGCGCTTGTAGCTTCAGTGTTGTGGGTTTGATTCCCAGAGGGGACCAGTATAACAGATGTACGCAGTCACTCTAGATGACAGCATTGCTTAATGACTAAAGCCTGTGATCACGTTGCTGTACTTAATAACTAATAACTATCCAAACAACCAACCAACTAACCAATGTGTGGGGTTTTCCATAACACCAACCTGCTGGACAACGTGGAGCCAGTAGCTGTTTATCATAGATTGAGAAAAGCCATGGAGAGGATTTCCTACATCCAGTATTTCAAGTTATCCATCTGGACTTCACCTATCTGATAGGATTAAACACATAAGACATAGAATGAACAGATCGGGTTTAACGATTTCAGCAAATTTTTACTACTTTCAAATTATCCTAGCTTTTCACGCATTTATTCTAATGCAATAGCTCAAATCCAGACACATTTAAAAAACTGGGCCGATGTGATAGTGATCCATTATGTATTAAAAAAGTGGGCCAATGTGATAGTGATCCATCATGTATTAAAAAACTGGGCCCATGTGATAGTGATCCATCATGTATTAAAAAACTGGGCCAATGTGAGTGATCCATCATGTATTAAAAAACTGTGCCCATGTGATAGTGATCCTTCGTGTTTTAAAAAACTGTGCCCATGTGATAGTGATCCTTCGTGTATTAAAAAACTGGGCCCATGTGATAGTGATCCTTCGTGTATTAAAAAACTGTGCCCATGTGATAGTGATCCATCGTGTATTAAAAAACTGGGCCCATGTGATAGTGATCCTTCGTGTATTAAAAAACTGGGCCCATGTGATAGTGATCCTTCGTGTGTTACCAACCGTCCTGAAGAAGCAATCAAAAAGACACTGTGTTCCAGCATAAGGCACAGCCAGTGAGATTATGATGTTCTTTCTGTTCAGCCCTCCAGGTACCTTTCTGCCTGGCTGACACACGAGCCTGCCGGTCAGAACACGACAGGTCTGGCATAAACAATATGAAACATCAAACTAGGTATATACTCGGAAAAAAGCCTTTATATGATCCAGGACCCGCCTTTATCAGAGTCCAGCGGAAGGGAGATGGCTGAAATGCAGTTTTCAAAAGGTATTGTACAGAAATCTCAGCAGAGCTGATTCTCAAGTTCCAAAATGGGTTCCAGACTGTGAAAGAGAGCTCCACCCTTCTTACCTGAGCAGTAATCGTTGGCACCCAAAACCTTCTCCAGCAACACTAATCCAAATGCTTTGTTTCCTTTGTGTGCATCAAAATGGCCCGTGTGTGCATCTAAAATGCAAATAAATCTACTTCAACCAAAATACGGGGCAATTGTTTTTGTTTATTTTTTATATTTCTTTATTATTAAGGCCAATACTCATCGTAAAAGATTCAGAACGGTCTTCAGATACACATCTCGCCAAACCGACATGCTTCTCATTACACTGCTCGTTCAAAGACAGTATTAGATGGTACATTCGGAAGAGGAGAGCACATTCTCCGGCCAACAACCACAATGAAACATCTAGGCACTTAAAACAACTTGTTGTGTGTCTTATTGTGCAGCTGTGTTCCACATCCTACCCATCTACACCAGACGGTGACAATTTGTACCTCCCTCTGCTGGACCCTCTGGCACTCTTGGTAAGCTGCATGTTCTTATCAGTTCACACGCTTGAACAATTAAAAATTACTGTTTGCACTCAAGTGACTGGTCAAGCCAGGAGGTTCCCACAGAACCCGTTTCGTATCTTGAGAAGCCCTTAAATGAGCACAAAATCATACAGTATCTTGAGTCTACCACAGAAGCCAAAACATTTCTTGACAAACTACTTATTTTCCAGGTCAAAGTCGGTTTTGGTGTTTGCCAGTGTGCCAGTAATGATGCCAAGATTGTGAAACGACTCCCTCCTTGGGCAAGATCAGGGAGTAGTGAGTTGTGGCTTTCTCAGTCTGGTGGAGATCCACAACAACCAACCCTCAGGCCATACTGGAACTCAAGTCACATTAGGTTCCAAGCCCAGATAGGCACCAAAAACGGAGACACCCGACTTACAAACAATCTACCACATCTTGGCAGTTCATTATAATCCATTGGGATATATTCTTCCCATACAATAAAATCTAAAGTGTTGGTGCAAGGCTTGTGGCAGAACAAGAGAAACTGGCGCGACTCAATCCACCTGAGTGAGGGTTCTGTTGGAAGAAGGAGCTGGTCGATCGACCCATTGTCCACGTGACCCATTGTCCATCGTCCAGATGCTACATATAAAACGTGAACACAGACAGATCTTCCCCAAAGGTGGCTTTCTGAGCAATAATCTACCTTGGAGACAAGATGACAACCAAGTCCATGTCTCCTTAGTCAGTACAATATCCAGACTGGACCATCGTAACAGCTGTCTTTGTCTCCACTGGAGCTGGGTGCCTGCTGTTTTAAGAGCCCAATCGGCCACAACGCTGAAAGCAGAGTTTACACTACCCAAACCTCCTAACCTCACCAACGTTTAAATCATGTAGATACAAAGTGTTTGTTTGCACACGCATCTATGACATCAGGAACATCAGACATAGGAGGTATCTAGACAGGCTGAATCATCCCATCGATGACCTCAGCCAAGGCAAGTCCCACCGTCAACTGTCTTAACAGGAACCCATTTCCTCACCCAATTACATCGACAGAGGCTTACAAATGTTTCACTGGCAACCGATATGTGGTGAAGCATTAATATGACCCCATACATGAGGCGGACTTTCAACTACCTGGCCAAAGACAGATCACTGAAACCCTGATGTTCGGAAACCAGCTACGTGCCACACAGGCAACAACTTGGTCAAATGAAAGCCACACAGGCAACAACCTGGCCAAATGCCTGCAGTCAAGGAAAAGAAACAGTCCTGTCACTGCAGATAATGCAGCAAACGTTGTGAAACAGTCCTGCATGACCACAGATAAAGCAGTAAACATTGTGTAACAGTCCTGTGTGACCACAGATAAAGCAGCAAACATTGTGAAACAGTCCTGTGTGACCACAGATAATGCAGCAAACATTGTGAAACAGTCCTGGGTCACCACAGATAAAGCAGCAAACATGAAACAGTCCTGGGTCAACACAGATAATGCAGAAACATTGTGGCCCCAGTGAGGCAACTACAATGGCCTTGGCTACATTATTTACATTATTTGTAACCTGGCTGTTACCAACCGTGTGAACAAGTGAAGCTGTCCGAACAGGCTGAGCTCCAGGCATATTCAGGTAAAAAAGAGCTTTTAAAGGCACAGACAGAACTCCAGATCCCACAGCACAGCCTTATTCTGGGTAGAAGGGAAGTATTTAATCGGTTATTTAGTCAAGGACATCCTATTCCGATGTTTAAAGAATTTGCAATGCTCAATTATTGTTAATGTATGTTAGTAGAATGCACTTGCCAATTAACAAACTTGTTACAAAAAATGATTTTTGATAAACAGAGACCAATGTTTTCTTCATTATGAAGTGATATTTTTTTTATTTTATCTTAAATATTAACAATGATACAGAATAGTACAAAAAGTTAAAAAAACAGCTAACCGTTGCAGCCTGAAATTCCAAGACTGTCGCAGGCATACAGTGAGGGAAAAAAGTATTTGATCCCCTGCTGATTTAGTACGTTTGCCCACTGACAAAGAAATGATCAGTCTATAATTTTAATGGTAGGTTTATTTGAACAGTGAGAGACAGAATAACAACAAAAAAATCCAGAAAAACGCATGTCAAAAATGTTATAAATTCATTTGCATTTTAATGAGTGAAATACGTATTTGATTCCCTCTCAATCAGAAGCATTTCTGGCTCCCAGGTGTCTTTTATACAGGTAAGAAGCTGAGATTAGGAGCACACTCTTAAAGGGAGTGCTCCTAATCTCAGCTTGCTACCTGTATAAAAGACACCTGTCCACAGAAGCAATCAATCAATCAGATTCCAAACTCTCCACCATGGCCAAGACCAAAGAGCTGTCCAAGGATGTCAGGGACAAGATTGTAGACCTACACAAGGCTGGAATGCGCTACAAGACCATCTCCAAGCAGCTTGGTGAGAAGGTGACAACAGTTGGTGCGATTATTCGCAAATGGAAGAAACACAAAAGAACTGTCAATCTCCCTCGGTCTGGGGCTCCATGCAAGATCTCACCTCGTGGAGTTGCAATGATCATGAGAACGGTGAGGAATCAGCCCAGAACTACACGGGAGGATCTTGTCAATGATCTCAAGGCAGCTGG
>JACXGI010011166.1:0-18655 GCA_016801175.1 Esox masquinongy | reverse complement strand
GATCATGGGTGAGGTCATCTCTCCCTGGGGCTGAACCATTACTACTGTTTTGTGTGTGTGTGTGTGCTCCCGAGTCCTTTTCACTCTGCTGCTGTGGTTGTCTTCGCCACGCAGTCAATAAACCAACCAACGATCGGCTCAACTGCTGTCCTCATGCCTTCCCAACGCCTCAACAGTGTCCTGATCCAGGCCCAAGTGGCCCACTTTCAGGCCATGAAGTCATGGCCACACATCAGCCAATCATTCTGCTTCGTGCCTTTCCCTTCTGCTTCCATCCAGTGAAGAAATCATTAATGATCTCACAAGCACAAACGTGCAAGTAAGCACCAATGGAGGCGTACAGGAATTGTGCGTGTGCGTAAGTGCATTATACAGTACCAGTCAATAGTTTGGCTATTTTCCACATTGTAGAATGGTAGAAAAGACATAGAAACTGTAAAATAACACATGGAACCATGTAGAAACTAAAAAGTGTTAAACAGATCAAGATACCTTTTATATTGTAGATTCTTCAAATTAGCGATCCATTGGCCTGATGACAGCTTTGCACACACTTTGCATTCTCTCTACCAGCCTCATGAGCTAGTTGCGGGCAAGTTGCAGATTTCTGGCAAAAGCAACCAGATGTTTGGGTACAATGCTCTGGTACTTTGTGGCGTTCATGATGCAGTTGACCTTAACAAGAGGCATAGGACCAGTGGAAGCAAAATAGCCCCAGAACATCAAACATCCACAACCTTGATTTAATGAATTCTTCTTTGCCTCCCAAACCATCTTACTCACTGTGTGTAGGGGCAAGATGTACTTCAGTCCTTAGGCAGGTTACCGCTGTTGCTTTTTTAAATTTATTTTTTCATTGGACCCATGTCCAGATTTTTAGGGAAGGCTAAAGTACAGTTCTTTAAGACTAATGATATGATATTTAAAAAATGTTTTTTAAATGCAGATCACCTGTTTATGAGAATGTGCCAATCATTTTGATGCCATTTTTTCTGAGAATGTATTACTTGTTGAAAATGTTTTCTCTGTTTATATTTTGATAGTATACTAGAATATGTTTCCCGTATTTTTAAGGTTAACATGTTGTATGAAGTACACTTAAGTTTTTTTAAGGTTGTGAATTTACTTTATTTACTTAGCTTAACTATTCTAACAAGCCTTCTTGGCTAGATTTGTTTGGCACTGTCAGTGCACTTCCACTCTAGGGAAATGTATTTTCTAATAGCCATGCATCCACCTTAAGCAAGTTTTAATGAAAACGTGCTTTTAGCCGCTACGGGGGATAACTCATAACGGTGGTGTTCCCTAAATGCTGGTTAGACTTTGATTGGTAGGTTGAGAGGTCAGCGTTACTAATGAAACAAAACATACAACAAGTCCCAGAATGCTTTGGCACTGGCTGCTGTGGCAAAGTTGTTGGCTGCATTCCAGTTTGTGTGTGTGCGCATGTGTGTGTGTGGCCGGCCAAGAGTAGGGGCAAGAAGGGACAATGAGGATAGATGAATTGTCTACTACCCCCGGGCTCTTTGCTACACAGTCTCCAAACTAGAGTGATTAATCTCTGTCAGGTGATATCCACAGAGCCATTATACAGACTTTGATAACGCGGTGCCACCGGGAATCAATTTCCTGTTGGTGTTTGGCCCCACACAACACACACATATACCTCCCAATTCACTTTGAGTACTCTGCTGCAGCAAGAGTAACTCTTCATTTTGAAGAGGCTTTCTCTTCTCCAGTTAGAGAGAGCAAGGAGGAGGACTTTCAGAGAAAAAGATGGCTGCCCTGCAGGTTGGCCAAGCTGTGCGTGTACTGGGTAGCAGGTGGATCGAGCCGATCGGCTGCCAGCCTCCCTTGAAGGTGGGGAAACGGCCCGTGCTGCTTTGAAGCAGCAGCCTGCAGAGCCCTGGATGGCGGCCATGTGTTGGCTGGAGCTGAGCGGGCTGCTTTAAAGCTCTCGGCGCTGCTTTGAACCAGGGCAGGCAAGATTTTTGGCTTCAGGGCCACATTGAGATTTAGAAATTCAAAGAAGGCCCCACATCCATTTTTCCGCCTTATGATTTGTTTATCAAAATCAATTAGTGGTCCATTAAATGGTGGTTCTGAAAAAATTTATAGGTCCATTATGATTTCTTCGTACTTCTACATGCATACCTATCTAGTTTTACTCATTCAGGTTTCTTTTTAAACCCTTTAAGTTTATTTACTGATACTTGTTGCCGGCAGGATTAAATTGGTTTAGATTTAGTTTCCCACACCTTGCCTTGAGATACCCTTATCTCTGTCATTTGTTTTCAGCTTTGGGCTTATCTTAAAAGACGGGACTTTCCTCATTGTGCACCGTCTTATCTGTTTGTGTAGCACCAGTCATTCACCTCGGTTAGCTTGTCATGTCCTGCTTGACTGTGTGTGTGTGCAGGGGAAGTACTACTTGGTGATTGAGGAGCTGAGTCAGCTGTTCAGGGCACTTGTTCCCATCCAGTTGTGGTACAAGTACATCATGGGAGAGGACCCGTCCACCAGCTACTTCCTAGGAGCCATGCTCATCATCATCTACAGCCTCTGCAAGGTATCCCAGCCTTTACTCAACACGCTCCTTAAGCGTATATAGTTCTGGAATTGAAATAGGTGTTTTATGCGCAAGAAATTCATGATGAATAAGGCTTAAAGTGTATAGTCAAATCGTCATGTCCATTTCAGTGGCCAGGATCATCCAGAAACACACTTCTTAAAAATGAGCCCTGTCCAAAGTGACCTCACTCTGCCTTTAACATATTACTGCCAATCACAATCACAAATAAAGCAGCTGTGAAGCAGTTGCCTACATGTACGCCCCCATCAACAAATAGCCAATAAACAACAAAAACCTACTCACCCTTCTTCACTACACTTGCTCAAGAATATTTCAGATGCTTTACTTATGAAATCCTGGGTCAATAGGACAAACGATTCACAAGTCAATATATTCAATTAGCAATCATGCTGGCACTGCATGGTAAGGATAAATTGCCTGTAGTTACTGGATTTACAGTGCGTTTGGACAGGCTTTTGTTCCAGCCCTGTACGGATGCAACTGATTTTGTGATGTTGTTACTTTGCAGTCGTTTGACCTCTGCGGACGAGTGTCAGCCATTCGCAAGGCCATAGCGATCCTCTGTAGCGCTCAGGTAAGTCTTTTATACCGTTTCAGGTTATATGCCGCATCAGAATAGTGCATGGCAGTAGTTCTCAAACTTCTCCTTGGGGAGCCCCGAGCCCGTTTCACAATGCAGCCCTGAACTATCTCACACAACTCCGTTAATCAAGGTCTTGACTATTAGGTGGCTTGTTGAGTCTTGGGTGCTAGCTATAAAGACATTTTAAGGGCCAGTTTCATTGTCAGTGCTAGATTATGGGGATGTGCGATATATGCCTACTTCAGCATTGATATAGAAACTTCTTTTATTACTAGTGCAAACTTGTCTTATATATAATTCAGTTGGCTGGAACTCCTTGTAATCCAGAAGGGCCTTTCAAAGTAGCCTTAAGCTTGATGTTCAAGTGCAGTAGTTCCTAACCTCGGTCCTTCGGTACCTCCAACAGTAAACGTTTTCATTGTAGCCCCAGCCAAGCACAGCTGATTCAACTTGTCAACTAATTTTTAGGCTCTCGTTGAGGTGGGTGTGCTTGTCAAAGGCCACAACAGTGTCTGCTTTTGAGGATACTCGAGGACCAGATTTGGGAATCATTGTATTTAGTGCCCAAGAGGAAATGTAAATGTTTGACAAATTACCTTTTCATTGTTAACTATGATTGCTTTTCCTAATGTATGTGTATTTAATATATTATATTTAAAATTGTAATCATGTATGTATGTTTTCAAATATTCCTGTAAAACTGTGCACAACTGCGACAGAGACCTAGGGCTCAGCTTGATTTCCCTGTGTGAATAACGGAAAAATACAAATAGAGTAAAATGTGGAGTCTTAATGGAGGTGTTCGACAACCACTGTCAACACAAGCTTCGCCTTTGCGAACCATGCCTACCTGTTGCAGAGCTACGGTGTGAGAGCCAGCAGCCAGCAATGCAGCGAGGCTGGAGATGTGTGTGCCATTTGTCAGAGTGACTTCAGAGACCCCATTGCACTTCTCTGTCAGGTGAGGGGACATTTGAACCTGTGACCCGGTGTCATAGCTGCTAAGTTCAGTAGTGTGTTATTCACAGATGAGAGTTCTGTGTTACATTGATGTCTGTATAGTTTTTAACAACCGTTCTTTTGTTGCAGTGCGAGGCTTTCGTATTTTAAGTAGGGTTGCAAAGCTACTCGTAATTATCCCAAAGTTTCCAGAATACTCCATCATTTTGGTAATTAACTGCAAATATATGACAGTTTAGCATAACTTTGGTGATTTATACTTGAATAGGTTATAGTGTGATGTTAATTTGTTATATCTGCGTCCGTATTGTCTTTCTGTTGGAAAGACAGAATGACTGAGCATTGTTTGTCATTTACTCTGTAACTGTTCAAATAAACTTTAACTGCCACCAGTGCGATGCTGAAACATCAACACCAAATACATATTGAAATAATACAATATATATGAGTATATTTAATGTTGAATGGTATTCACTAAGTTGATGGTTTATGTGTAAGGTTTTAAGGATTTTTTAATTTATTTATTTTAAAATCATCTAATTTAATTATTTAATGGACTGTGCATGTGATAAGGCCAAACAGACCGCTTGAGATAATTACAGACCTTGTGATCATCTAGTGTCCTAAAGGGCGACTAAATATCCTGTAATAGATTACATTAGATAATTAAAGGATAGCAAAATTCTTGTAGTTACTGTTAAACTGAGCGTTTCTAGTAATACCATGATGTCATGCCACAGGGGAGCGAAGGACCCGGAACACTAGAGCCACTCACATAAATACTGTATTGAATAGCTTGTCATTGGTCATTTAATTGTGTTGGGTTACATTTTTCAAACTTTACAAAGTATTTTGATTAAATCCCATTCTGCGCCTAACAAAAAAAGAATAACACTTGCTGTTGTCTTTTCCTATCACTAACTTTCCAGTGCTCTACTTCATTGAAGGAAAATGTATTTACTATGACTGACAAGTGGTAGCCCCCTCTAGCAGTGTGTGGCTCTGGATAAGATTGTCTTCTCAATTACTAAAACTGGAAAACCTGTTTGTCTGTTTTTCTCTTTAGCATGTTTTCTGTGAAGAGTGCCTGTGTTTGTGGTTCGACCGTGAGAGAACGTGCCCCCTGTGTCGCACGGCAGTCATAGAGACCCTGCGCTGTTGGAAGGACGGCACGACCTCTGGCCACTTCCAGATCTACTAGATCTGATGCCTACCATGCACTGGATGTCACCATGGAGGACCAACTCATTTGATTTAATATGCCTTCTGTAGATTGTCAGTGACCATCTATTTCACACTTAATCCATATCGTCTCACTTCTCCATGAAAGCCTTGTGATATGAAGAAGGTTCAATTCAAGTACGTTTTGTACCTCAATGTTCATTTTGCCGCAGTGTTTTGTGGTATTGATCATAATGTACAGGCTTCCTATTTCAGTAATGATGTTGAACGTTTGCTTCTTTATGTTCTAGTCTGAAGCCCTTACTCAGCCCATCATGGCCACTCCTACAGCAGTGTTACAATGAGATAATCTAGACTTCAACATGTTCTAAAAAGTAGCATGTTGTGTTGCTTTCACTGTGTTGTACACATTACTTCTGTATACCTTTTCTCTCAAAGGCAGATGATGATAGCATAAAAACATTTTATTTTTTAAATCCGTATTGTATAAACCTTAAGTGATAACAGGATTCACAATGTAATAAATATTACTTAGCATGTAAAGAACACATTCTTTATAATACACATTCAGCACTGCAATTGAAACTACAGTTTGTGCGATGTATAAAACAGCTTATGTACGGTAAACGTGAATCGCTATCCTTATATTTTCGCAGTATTTCTTGCATTGTTTCAATCAGCATTATCTGCCTTAACACTTCTACACAATTCTGCGCCCGCAAGGCCATTTCACCATTTCAGTAGTTTAAAAACAGTTTACTTTTCTTCGCTATTCAGTTGTCAATATTGAAACAGCAAACAAAATTAACAACTTAATAAAACTAAATGACAGTAGAAAACAACTATCAAAAGTGATGTTCATCCTTAGCGAAGTTGGAATATAAAAAGACAGTGCGTTTTAATTGAGCAACATTTCAAGATTGCCCATCACATGAGGAAAGCTGACTAAAAAGTACAAACATTCTTAAATGTATTTTCTTTTTTGCATACCGACAGTCTATTTCACACAAGTAATTTAAATCGTATATAGTGCATCGATAATTCAAGTGGTCATCCATGTTTACAGGCGCTTAGGCAAGATGAGTGAGTTTTTCCTCCGCATCCGTCAGGGGAGGATGACATCACCATTATTTACTCGGAAGAAACGCCAAACATAAAATGTGATTATATAACAGGTGTGTGTTGAATCCCACTGAATTCAAAGCACAGAGTCAAAAAATAAAATACGCTGGAGAAAATACAATGAAAAATGTATTTACGTAGTGATGCATTTTATACGCACGTTCCCAAAAATAACGATGAAAGGGGTTACTCAATTTTACGATTTTCCTTTTTACAAACCCCTGTTTACCAGCAGTCCCGCCGTTTTTTATTGTGTTGCGGTCTTTTCGGCGTACTCAGGACCTCGGCTGGCATCCTTGTTCTCCATTGAAATATTCTGACAGCTCACTCCTCACGATCCTGAGGCGGAAGGCACCATCTACAGTACATCAATATGCATTGTTTTTAGTGCATAAAATGTTTAAATCATATTCAGAAAATCTGCACGATTTATTTAGTGTTAATGATTGCCAAAATACATTAACATACGTTTTATTGATTAATATACACAATTGTAAATAAACTAAATCTTGCAAGCAATATTAATAACCCCATCTTCTCAATTACCACACTGAACAATTTGTGAAAACTCGAATCGTGCATCTTTAATCACAACCGGGATATTTGCATTACTCTGCCAAATGTGATGCGCACCTGTAAAGCTTACCTGTTGGCGGTTTTGTGGTCGAAGAGATGCGCACCTACAGGTGTCGCTTTCTGACAAAGAGCACGAGGACGGTGATTTGTATTGCTGTACTTACAACACCTTGAAACTGTATTTTTCTATTTAACTCAAGTCTTTTGTTATATCTGTTAACTCGAGATCCAACCGTCCAGTTTTTATCCATCTCATCCCCGATCCTCCTGAGGCGAGAGGCAAGGGACTGGATCCCGGTGCATAGTGAGGGTCCTTCGGCACAGATCATCGAATCGCCGGGTAGAGGCAGAGGCTCGTCTATCGGGAGCCAGCACATCTCTAAAAATCACTCTATCTTTTATCTGTCCCTGTCCCCTCCTCTGAACCGCGCTTATAGAAAAGTATCGTCTTTACTGTCCGGATAAGAGCTGGACTGTTTGTTTCTCTCCCTGTGTTGTATTATTCATGATTAAAGAGTCACATGGTATTAGAGGTTTACATCATCTTTTCACTCAGTCGCGAAAACCCTCTTCTCATTTTATCTGACGAATCTGTGTTTAATAGGAGGGGCGAATATGGGTGTCTAATTGAATAATCATAGGATTTCAAATAAGTACATGTTTAGTGTAGGCTACAGTAGCTATAAATTATAAACAACCGTGATTACAACGTTTTGTTTGAAAATTATGTATATTCATGTAAATATAAGTGATTGTATCCTTTATTTTATTTTAAAAGGAATAACTGAAATAATCCACAACAGGCACTGCAGCGCCTGTAATTAACCATGAGGAATTAAACATCGCGGAACCACTTCGACCGCAAAGTCTCTCTAGTCGGACAGTTTTTGGAGTAGGACTTCTGTGGGTGTTTGTTTAGTTTTAGCACGACTAGCCAGGCGCTAAATATGTAAACATACTTCTTTGTTATTTCGTCTGAAAACAACACTTTATCAAAATATGTTTTTATAACGTTACAGTAACTATGCTAGATGATCATGGCTGAAAACGAACTTCTGGCTTTCAGAGAGAGTTGGAAGCAAGAATTGACGAATAAAATCAAAGAGGATTTGAGCTCTAACGTAACTGGCCAAACAAGTCGGGAAGACTCTAAATTAAAACGATACTTTGAAGATTTTGGTCAGAACAGAAGTGAACTAAAAATAAGACATGATGTAGCATTACAGGGGAGCATAAAGGGAGGGAACGAGGCGGTTTTGTCTGCAGGAAAACCTCAAAAAGAGGACAAACCCGAGTATGTGTCGATAGCCGAGGGCTTGCTCGATGGAAGGACCAGTCACTTGTTGGAGAGGATGCAGGAAGAGCGGTCTCGGAGGAAAAGACAATACCATAGTTTGACTAACGCGTGTAGCACATCCCTACAACAGCAACCTCAGAGGAAAATAAACAAGGGTGACAAATTGGTTGATCAGTTCATACAAGACCTGGTAAGACAGTAATCTTCTGGAGATAGCCTACCACTAGCCATTGTCTGGATATCAATTTTACTAGGGTTTTGCTCTATTTGCAGAATGAGACAAATGACATTCCCTTCTTCGACATTGAGCTGCCTTACGAGTTAGCTCTGAAGATCTTTCAGTATCTCAGTCGGAAAGAGTTGGGGCGATGTGCTCAGGTACAGCATACCCATCAGTAACATAAAACTCCAAGTTAACTTTTCCAAACCGAGGTCTTAATATAGGCCCAACCATGTTTTTCCCCAAGCGTCTCAAACGCAGACTACAGGAGACATTGATCACTCAATATTCATTACATCCTCTCCGCTTCTTCCCCAGGTGAGCAAAGCGTGGGGGGTCCTGGCAGAGGATGAGGTGTTGTGGTTCAAGATGTGTCTGAAGGAGGGCTTTCACAGCGGTGCCTCTGTCTCTGACTCCCCCTACTGGAAGAGCACGCTCCGTGACTGTAGGCGATCTGAGAACGCTGTGCGCTCCAACTGGAAGGTAGGGGGCTCAGTTTGCCCTAATGTTAGAACGTTACCATGGTTATATTGTGACAGAAGTCACTGAGACTGAAAGACATCATTTGAAAAAGGCCAGAATGTTGAATGCAATTCTAATTTCAAAGAAATATGCTCAGCAGTTTTATATTCACCAGAAACAGTAGGTTAATTTAGAGGAGAGATTTTTGTGGTGAGCCTTATTTGAACCCATGCTGCAACAGTACATGTGCAGAGGAGGCAGCGTCCTAAACCACTGGACCACCCTACACCATAAATCACTGGACCATAAATCACTGGACCATCCTACACCATAAACCACTGAACCACCCTACAACATAAACCACTGAACCACAAACCACTGGACCACCCTACACCATAACCACTGAACCACCCTACAACATAAACCACTGAACTATAAACCACTGGACCACCCTACACCATAAACCACTGGACCACCCTACAACATTAACTACTGAACCACCCTACAACATAAACCACAACCATAAACCACTGAACCACACTACACCATAACCACTGAACTACCCTATAACATAAACCACTGAAACATAAGCCACTGGACCACACTACACCATAAACCACTGGACCATAAACCACTGGATCACCCTACAACATAAACCACTGGAACATAAACCCCTGGACCACCCTACAACATAAACCACTAGACCATAAACCACTGAACCACCCTACAACATAAACCTTTGGACCACCTTACGACATAAACCACCTTACCACCATAAACCACTGAACCACCCTACGACATAAACCACTGGATCTCCTTACAACATACAACATAAATACAATTATAGGTAAACATACTTTACTACTGCACATGCAGTGTTTCCTTTGGCCGGTAGGAAGTGGAGATTAAATCTGCACAGCAAAGTGGTAGTAGCCCAACCTTACAGTTCCTGTTCTGTATATTGGACTATGCTTCAATTTCTGGTTTGTATTTTCAATCTCCTGTTCTGATGCAACACACCATAAGGAAACATCAGCCACATTTACCATGTGTTACACGGTTCGTCCCGAACAGCTGGAAGTGCTTTTTCGTCTTACTGAGAATGAAACGCACAGTCTTCATTTTTTTTATTTGACAAAAAGTGGGGCCTACATGTTGGAGATGAGAGAGGAGGGCTTCCCTTTCAGACGTGTGTTGACTTAGATAAGAATGTGTGTGGAAATCTAATGACATGGACCATTACTTTAAGTCCCAGTGGTCAAACCATCGAGCTCAGTAATTGCTTTCCATGTCTTCCTATTCCTAGAACCGAGTGGGGTCGATAAGTCAACTGCAGTATGAGCTGGGCAAGGTGCTGTGCGATGTCAGTTCCTGTGATGGCTATGTTGTCGCTGGGTAAGATTTTCAGAACTGTTTGGTCAGCCAACTTGTAAAAATGGTGCTTTTTGTAGTTGCTTGCTACATGTTTTCGTCCACGATAGACGAAACTAAATATGGGGTAATACACCAAATTAGGCTTGTTGTCACTTACCATTCAGATTTTTAAAGCATTTTTTTAGGGTCAAAGGTCAATTTAGGTTAACATTGAATAATTTAAATGGTAGAGCAAATATACTTAGGAGGCTCTTGTCCCTGTTGAAGATGCAGTGTGAACAAGCCTGTTCTTCAGTAAAACTGGAAGCATTATCCAATCTCCTGTTCACTTTAGCTTTTTCCAACGATGTTTCATATTTATTTATTCATTATCTAGAATATTTGACCAAGACAGGTTGAAAATATTTCTACTAAAATAGCAACCACTTGTTGAAAACATCAACATACATTGTTCTATAATTAATGAATGCATATTTATTTCCCTGCAGGAAAAATAATTGTACAAATGATTTTTGATTTGAGACTAATTAACCTTATCGATAAATTATTTTATTTGGACAGTGGCTTTTACAATTAAAGTTGTATGTGAAATCTAACCTTTTTACTACCCCATCATTCTTTGGTCTAGCATGGATGATCAGTATATGGGGAGGGTAATTCAGATGATTCTGTTGTACTACATTTCTTCAGTTGCAAAATGTTTTGTAAAAATAGAAGCAAACTGAGTGTGACCGGCAGGGACTTACCTGAAAACTGCTTTTAAATCACCTGGGGCCAGTAGGGTTATTCCAGGAAGGTGGCTCAGTTGGTAAAGCATGAAGCTTAAAACGTCAGCGTTGTAAGGTTATTCAGTACGAAAATTATGACAAAATGTTTGTCCTACTGTTAAGTGCTCTGAATAAGTGCCTGCTAAATTCCTAAATTGTAAATAGTGTGATATGAACCAGATATGGTAAAGTTTGCGTCAAGCCGGGGCCCCCAGGGGCCAGTCTGATTAAATTCTCCCCTGGCCCCAGTGAATGCTGGCTCATTAGAGAATAACACAGACAGGCCGATAGCTGTCTGCTGCTGCAGATGCTGTTGGGTTCATCTCTTCACACTAGGTGTTTTGTACAACTGATTTTTCCAATATTCCTCAATTAATTAGACAGGCTTGAGTGTTACACGACCTGTTTGTTTTCTGCCACATGCTAGGCAAACAACTATGTGAGATTTCTCTGACTTGTAATTCCAGTTGGCGAACTGATCGCATCCTGCCCGGTATTGATACGTCAGAAGTTTCTGCTGATTATTTGCAGGAGGGAATGTGCCAGATGAGGCCTTTGGTTCTCCTGTTGATTCTTGGCTGAAGGATGATGCACTAATTATGGCAATTGTGTGCCGGTCTTTGCCTTCCTGAGAACCCACCCCCACACTCTTTAAGCGAGCATAGCTTGTGAATGACAGCGTGAACGCTAGCTACCACCCCGCCGTCGTCCGTGCCCCCGTTAGCTGGCTAGCTCAAAGTGTTCATCTGGCAGCCCGGTGGTGCCCCTCTCTGCGGCACTGTTTCCGCAGCCCAGCCCAGCGCCCCTCCTGAACCACATCCAGGCTCCAGAACCAGAGGGGCTCTCCGTGTCTGAGGGAGCCCAGGGCATCTGGCGTTTGGGCTGGGGTGGTCGCGTCTTGTCCCGGGCCTGCTGCGAAGGACTCAGCTGCCACTATACCCACCCCCTGGAAAGGCTGGCTTCTCGCTGCCAGGCCTCCGGTCTACAGAGTCCCTGATCCTTTTGAACCGACTCTACGCCCATAAAATGACATCACAATTGCCTTTATTCATTTGTACCAACACAGAATTTCACTTTAATGGTGCTTACAGTGTTGGAAAACATAGAGAGAATACATCCAATCTATGTTCTGTTGGCATAGGTTTATATGCTACATAAGATAATGGGATATGAACTCACTGTATATTGCGGTGTAGAATTTTACTGACCAACTTCATGCATGTATCTCGACCCAGGGAGAACAGTTCTGAGTGACGTATAGTGCTGGTGTTGACGTGACAGTTTTGAGGAGTCTTGTTAGTCTCTTGCAGATTGGGAAAGAACGTCTCCCATGCCTCTTAAACATGCTTGTCATTTCAATGCTGGCGGCATCTACTATATTATATATATTGTTTGCCTCTCAGATACACATCAGGTGACGTCAGACTGTGGGACACCCTCCACTGGGACTCGGCAGCCTCGTTCCTGAGGCCCAGCCCCGCGATGGTCGACGTCACCCCCCGCCCTCACGTCAACCATGTCAGGGTGAACGACGGTGTGGCTGCGGCTGCCTATGCCGACGGTGAGTGAGTTGGGTCGACCTCAGTTCTCTGGTCTACCTAGCGGCTAACTCGCTGGCTAGACTCATTTTCAGTTGAATGAAAGGGCGCGACCTGTTGGTGTCAAAGAAAAGGGTTTCCCGAACTCCGCCGAGGTGCACATTTTAGTGTTTCTGCCCTGGCGCGACGCAGCTGATTCAGTTAATGAACTCATGAAGAATCAGCTCGAATTGCATGTTCGAATCGGCTGTGTAGTGCTAGGGCAAAAACAAAAAAAATGGCGACAACCGACTTTTGGGAAGTCCTGCACTGAGCCGAATGGCCGGGTTGATGGTGGTAGAGGTTTTTGGTCGCCAGTTAACTGTGTGTTGGGCTCCGGCGTAGGGTGTGTGGACGTGTGGAGCACTGAGACAGGACAGGAGCCCGTCCACCGCTTCCAGGTCCCTGGGAGGGTGCAGACCATGTCTCTAAGCCCAGACAGCCCCACCTTGGCCACTGCTGCTGGGCTAGACGTCCGGCTGGACCAGCCTGATGACAGAGGCTACTGGAGGACCCTCTGCCAGGCAACGCTGCCCAAACCTGTGGGTGGACATTTGTCTCTCTCTTTCATAGACACTGTCTCTTTATCTGTCTCTCCTACAGACTGTCTGCCTGTCTCTCTTTAGCTCCTAAATACTGTCTCTCGATGTCTCTTTCTCCTCAACACCCTCTCTCTCTCCCTCTTTTCTCTGTCTTTCTAAATTGGTTGAAAAAACAGCATGCTTGTTCAGGGATTATGATACCCTGGTAGAATGATTGGGTGTCTTCCACTAGTCTGCTGACTAGTGGAAAACATTCCTGATGTTTTCCAACCCTCGCTCTGTCCCAGTCGATCCGTTACTCACGGTACCAGTTCAATAACAACGCAACCTTTCCTTTGACAGCTGTAAGCAGGCCGAATAAAGTTGTTCTAACTTGTTCTAACAGAGACTCTGGTCCCAGGTGGAGTCCATGGTCCTGGTGCCGGGGTCCGTGGGGCGACGAGAGGACTCTGGCCCCCTGGCGGCCCTGTCCGCTGGGGAGACGGTGTACCTGCTGGCCCACGAGTACCAGGAGCCCCGGGTGCTACACACCGTCTACGGCCATCCGGTCACCTGTCTGGATGCCTCAGCCTCCCGCGCCGCCCTGGGGGTCAAGAGCAGCGGCTGGGCCATGAACGACGGAGGCAACAAGGTAGGACCGGTTCCAGCTTGTTTTCTCACGGTTGTTTGTCCGATACTGAACGAGTTCGGCCTCGCTTTTGTTCTACTTTAAAAGGAAAATTTAGTTAACCAAGGCTGAGTCGAAATGAAATACTGAAACTGTTATGTTTTTCGAGCACGGACTGAATTTGGAATGTGACAAATCGGCCGTCTTTGTGTGAGGCTTTCACGCGCAGTCTTTACAGGGTTAAACGTAAGACTTAAACAAATTGCCAGTATACTATGTCACCTCGAAAACAGTGCACCAATCGTTGTGTTTGGAGTCTCTGAAAACCCAACGGGGCTGTGCACCTCAGCCTGGGGACCCTGGGGCAGATAGGTGGACTCCCACCGGGGATTGTGGGTGTAGAAATAGCTGAACGACTCCTGCGGGGCCGTGTTCCTAATTGCATCTATTCCCCGACTACTTCTAAGGACCCTTCTAACCAAAGTCCGTACCTTTATTTAACCCTCTACAGATTACATACCCCGGAGACAGTACTCGGCCAGGGATCCAATTTGGCCTGCGCTCCGCATTTGCACCGCCCATTGTAAATCGTTGTTATGCTTTTAAGTAAATGTCATGGCGAATCGATACGAAAAGAAGTGGTTTGGGGTGCGTTTGTGACAGAATGCACATCTCGATTGTTTCAAAAACCCACTTACTTAAAATTGGTGTCTCTCTCCGGCACGCGTCTGAAAGTTGGACGTTTTGTTTAGGCACAGATGCTGGTACTTAAGTAATTAGTCGAGTGACTGGGGACCAGCTCCAAATGGAGCGTGATGTTTAGACAGATCTTTGGCAGACTCTCCACCTGACATCACTGCAGTGTTTCATTGCTGATGATGTTATTTTAGCTCCGCGCGCCATGGAGAAGCGTGGATAGAATTTGGGGGATAACATTGCCGGGGTCCTTTTTCTCAAGGTTACAGCTGAAACAAAGGACATCTTTTGAACAAATCGTTTGAACTCTAATAAAGGGAGATGTCACTGGTGGCCTCAAAGAAAAGTTTAAGTGATATGTTTCAGTGTTTCCTCGCAAGGTTACAGGTAAACAGAATGATAAATTAAATGGTTATATTACATAACACGTCAAAAGTAAATTCTGGCATTTGAAGTGTGTCTAAAATCAAAATCAGGATCAGAAAGAATTTTATTGCCAAGTAAGTTTCACAACAAACAAGGAATTTGTTCTGGCCGTGTGCAACAATTAATACAAAAGGAATAAGGGTAGTAAAAACAAATAAGAACAGTGGACTGAGCATAAAAATAGTTGACTGTGCATTAATAACTTACTAAAAGTAACTAAAAAGTATATGTAATGTGACAGATGAAGTAGTTGCAAAGTTGGGCCGCTGAGTATTGCAACTTGTAAATGACTGGGGTGGAAATGTTAGTTTCTGTTTTATGTTGCAGTTATAGTGGGTGACCACTGCTGGAGATGGCGCTGCAGATTTTCCGGTTCAGCAGGAGAACGCACTGTTTGTGGTGTCCGACCTCTGAACCGGGAGAGGAAGTAGGCCATCTTTAAAGAGGAGAGGGGTTTTTGCTGAGCACGTGTGGTGGTGGTAAAAAGGGTGTGAGTTTGAATGTTTGACAGGTGTTGTACTGTCTACGGTGAATCAGAAAATAAGTTGTTAATGATTGAATAAGTGTGTCTGTAGAGAACAGAACACAAAGCTGACGGGCCACTGGCTCAGCAATGAAACTAAAGTCAACACAAACATAGAATTCTAGTGGATGTTGGAGTCCTTGAATGTACCCTCGACCATCTTGTTACGGTAAAGAACAATATTTTGTCCAGTTGAGTGTTGTTTATGTACGTGATGAGGGGTAATAGATTTGTCCAGTTAAGGGTTGTTTATGTACGTGATGAGGGGTAATAGATTTGTCCAGTTAAGGGTTGTTTATGTACGTGATGAGGGGTAATAGATTTGTCCAGTTGAGGGTTGTGTGTGTATGTTGGGAGCGGACTATAGTCAATTTGGTTCCAGGGGCATGTTCATGAGGCCTACTGCTGTAGGAAAGAAACTGTTCTTGTGGCGGGAGGTTTTGGTCCTGATAGACCTCAGCCTTCTGCCAGAGGGGAGAGCACTGAATAGTCCATTTCCAGGGTAAGAGGGATCAGCCCCAATCTTTGCCGCTCGCCTCTACGTCCTGGAGGTGTGTAGGTCGTGCAGAGACGGCAGGTTCCAGCCAATCACCATCTCTGCAGAGCGGATGATGCATTGCAGCCTGCCCTTGTCCTTGGCAGTAGCTGCAGCATCCCCGACGGTGCTGAAGGAGGTCAGGATGGACTCTCTGATGGCAGTGTAGAAATGCACCATCATAGTCTTTGGCAGGTTGAACTTTATCAGCTGTCGCAGAAAGTACATCCTCTGCTGTGCTTTCTTTGTAAGAGAGGTGATGTTCAGCTTCCCACAGGTCCTGGGTGATGGTCGTGTCCAGAAAGCGATAGGACTCCACAGAGCTGACTGGGGAGCCACCCAGGGTGAAGTCCACTATCATCTCCACTGTCTTCAGGGCGTTGAGCTCCAAGTTGTTCTGACTGCACCAGGACACCAGATGTTCAATCTCCCACCTGTAGGCGGACTCGTCTCCATCAGAAATAAGTCTGATGAGGGTGGTGTCATCTGGAAACTTCAGGAGCTTGACAGAGTGATGACTGGAGGTGCATCTGTTGGTGTACAGGGAAAAGAGTAGGGGGACAGGACACAGCCTTGGGGGGTGCTGGTGCTGACGGTCAGGGGGTCTGACAGGTGCTTCCCCAGCCTCACATGCTGCCTCCTGTTGGACAGGAAGGCTGTGATCCACCTGCATGCTGACTCAGGCACTCCCACTTGAAATAGCTTATCCTGGAGCAAAGCGAGAATTATGGTGTTGAATTTGGAACTGAAGTCCACAAACAGGATTCTGGCATAGGTTCCAGGTGATTCCAGATGCTGGAGGATGAAGTGAAGAGCCACGTTGACCGCGTCGTCCACAGACCTGTTGACTCTGTAGGCAAACTGCAGTGGATCTAGTAGAGGGTCGGTGATGGTCTCGAGGTGTGACAGCACAAGGCGCTCAAATGACTTCATAACCACAGAGGTCAGGGCGACGGGTCTGTAGTCTTGAAGTCCTGTGATCCTTAGCTTCAAGGGGTCTGGGATGATGGAGGACTTGAAACAGGCCAGGATGAAGCATGTCTCCAGTGAGGTGTTGAAGATGTCAGTAATCACAGCAGAAAGCTGATCTGCACAGTGCTTAAGGGTGGATGGGGAGACACCGTCAGGCCCTGCTGCTTTCCGGGGGTTCTGTCTCTTGAACAGTCTGTTAATGCCGTAATTAAATAAGTCCAGCTGCTTGCATTGTTTCACTATTCAAATGTTTTAAATATTAAAAAATCACAAATGTTGTAGTTAACTGTTCATTGTATAGAGTAGCAACATTGCTATCCAGCTTAGCTTCGACTTATCTTTTGTTTCCTTACCTCGCTACAGAGCTAGCAAACTAGCTCATCCTCTCTGAATTATGCCAATTCATGATTATCATGTTCTTCCCTTTCCTGATTTAACTTAAAAATTAAAACTTTTAATCAGCTTTAACAAGTCTACCCGTCTCCGAGTGTTTCTGACAACATTTTCCCGCTGCGAAGAGGGAAGTAAGAATTGCCAACAGTCTCTGGCGAGACCAAATGTGTCATTTTGTGAGAAGACATATGCCGTAATTAAAAGCTGTGAATAAAACGGAGCTGGCATCCAGGGTTTTTATCTCTCTCCCTCACACCGAGCAGTGAGTCATCAGTCTGATTTTGTTTTGCCTTTGTATTAGCTTGTTTTTGCTTTTTGTCTATGTTGACACGGATTGTCTTTGTAGTGGATCAAGACACGTCAAAACACGTCTGTCTGCTTTTCTGTACTCTAATTGGTCTTGTTGTTCAATGTATTAATGTGTTTATGTGTGTCTATTGGCCCCTGTCTGTCTGGTGTATGTCTGTTTTGCAGTCTGTCTGTCTGATGTCTACGATGGTCAGTCTGTGTGAGTCAGTATCCAGGTCCTCATTACAACTCCATCTCCCCTGCCAGTGGACCTGGGGGTCTGGGCATCTGCTCAGTGCTCTGCTGGGCTCCTGGTCCCCTGTACCCACAGGCCACCCTGATGGAGCTGGCCAAACCACGGCTTAGACCTAGAATACACCCGTTACATAGATTACCCACAACAGAGCCATGACATGTGTTTAGGAGAAAGTGCGGCATCTTCTGTTGATGCATTAGTCGCTTAGGAACAATGGTCTTGATTAAGTTGTAGCAGGTCTGAGTTGCTCTTGATGGTTACCTTTGAACTCTTAGGCTGTTTTCATCAGATTGGCATTTAAAAGTATTTGCTTGAACAATGCACCCAAAAGGAAAATGCAATAATAATGTGAACTGAACTTATTGCACTATTTGAGAATAGTTAATAGACATTTGTCTTTATTTCCCAAGCCAAGGGATTGGTCAAGGGATTCATTTAGGAGATAATAGATACTAATAGATACGTTTTCCTTTTGTATAAAAATCCCACTGGGAATCAGACGCACCAGACACATTAACCCTCTGAATCCACACTAGACAAGCCGACACATGCTCACGCGCCCCCTTAACTCTTTATATTTTCGCTTCGCACGGCCTGTCTTCTCCTGCAGGTGACAGCTACTTCACATCATTGCTGCTTTGACCTGCTTTTTAATCAAATCCCCTCAAAAACGCTGATGATTCATAAAAAAAAAAAAAAAAAAA
>JACXGI010011165.1:0-25679 GCA_016801175.1 Esox masquinongy | reverse complement strand
ATTTTTGCTTATAGTTCATGGACATTTGACTATGAGAGACCCATATTGTAAATATGTAAATAAGGAAAAGATGTAAAGGAACTACCTAGATTATGTATACCAATACGTTTTTGTACAGTGTATATTTTTAAACAGTAAAATAATAATGATATGTTATTCTTTTTTATCTTTATTGATGATTTACAGTTATCGTGTTCACACATACCGTGTGTTTAATACATAATTGTAATAGTGCTGATGCAGCAGTGAGGACAACCTACTAAAACAAAATCTAAATGATTTAGATTCAACCCAGAATAAAGTAGTTATATTCTAGTGACTCTTAAACATCTAAATAATAATGTCACATAATATAATGTTATTATAATTATATTAGATCATCAGGATCTCACATTGCACAATAGTTTGCACAATATCAAAGTGACTTGGGCCTAAGAGAGATTTGGTTGTCTACCAACTCAACGGGAACTCTCAATCTGATTAAATAAAGGCTATTGAGTACGGTCCTAACCAGATTTAAGAATCTTTAAGAATATTTAAGAATTATATATATACATATATGACCATTATTGAAATTCTGCACGCTAGCACCCATGAGAAAAAAAAGTGATTGATTTCAGCAAACAGCCAGTAAAATGTTAGTTTATGTATTAAAAAAAATAAAATGGAAGAGGAAAATAAACAACAAACTGGGGTGGTAGGTGATAATGAAAAGTATGTCTGGATAAAACTCACCTCCTACAATACAGTTGTAATTATAGGTTTGCGGTTGGTCTCCCATAGCCTTTAGATAATGCGATGTCTGTCTCTTCTTATTTACAATCTCAATAACATCACGGTGGATGGGCCATTGTGGTGGCTCAGGATGATCTATAGTACATGGACATCTCCGAATCTGTTGCCAGTTCTCAAAAAAAATAAATAAGAAAAAACATTTTTATCATTATAACTAAATAAAGAGTAGATTAACCCTTCAAAATGCTACATTATTTATCAGACCAAAGAAGAACATTGAGAATACTTTAGACATCTATAAAACTGTCACACTTGCTTTCATGACTACCCAGGTGGCCGTTACAACCATATGTCCATGAGAAGGATACCGAGGTGAACATGCGAAGGAACATGTCCACTGGCATCCGCTAAATGGTTAGAATGCCCTAATGCCCAATAGATATTTCTCCTCAGTGACGAACACGACTCCCTCTTATTGCACTGTCAACACACTGCCAACACACTGCCAACACCCTGCATTTTGGGTTCCTCTCCAACACGGTGTTTCCAATTAGAAGACTTCAACACCCTGCCCAAATACTTAATCACCACGGTGAAACGGGTACTTTGATGTTCCTACAGGTTGCATGTTAGAATAACCGCTGCTCAGTGGAAGCGAACTTGCCTGTACATTTTAAAATCTCCCTTTGACGTCACTTTCTGATGTGCATGCTTACATTTTTTTTATAAAGTATATTTTGCATCATTATCAGTCAAATGTAGATACATGGATTGAATAATGAATGGGCTCGTCTAATTTCATGGACAGATAGGACCACTGGATGACGCCACTTTCATCAAGTCCCGAGTCAAGCTTCAGGACAAACATGAGGAGGAGACAAAGTTAGACTGATCACCTGGTCGTGCTTTTACACTCAGGATAGTGGGATGTGTTTTTTTCCAGAAAAAAGGTCTTTACAAAAGACAACAAAGTTAAATTAAAGTAGAGGAGGAGGGACGCATTGATTGACAAGGGGGCATCTTTGAACTGCGCCCTAGAGAGCAGAGAAAAAGCACTCACACTGATGACAGATTCTTGAGGGAAATTGATGTTAATTGGTGTCTAGACATTTTATTACTGGGTTAAAACACCAAAGCATGGCTACCTCACTATCTCTCAGTCTATATCTTTGACTCCCTAAGTGTATTAAAAAGTTCAGTAAAATACAGGACTTATTCATTGCTCGACAGCGGGAAGAATCTGAGCAATGTGAAACCAGGACATTTGTCAGGCGTCGTCTAGGTTTCACTAAGGTCACCTGAGGTCATGATTTGTTCTAAACTCCTCTTTAACCATTCTGTTTCCTTTTTTTAAAGAGTGAGAACCTGTCGGAAGGGGGGGAAAGCAGGAGTGTAGTCCATACTGATTGTCATATCTGTGAAATGTTATGACCCTTATAATGGTGTTTCTAGGGTAAGGGTACTATTATCAGATGGTAGTAATGTGGAAAAGACACCACTGTGCAAAAATCATGAATTGAAAACTGAGAAATATCACGTTTCAGGAGGACATTTGCATTTGTGCCTTTCATGGAATGGAAAAAAACGGTGTTGTGAAGGGGTCATATTCATGTAAATGCAAGTGTGTCACAACGTAAATGTTGGTCTACCATTGGTGTTTTGGTAGTTCTGAGTTAATAAAAAAGAACTATTTGACTTTTCTACCAGAAAATTGATATAATTCCGCTGAACCTCCCTTGACAGTTTAACACCTTATCACCAGGTTCTGTATGTGTTCGGTTTTTATAAGAGGGATTTGCAATGAATGGAGGAATTGAAACCATTAAACCAAACTAAATAAATGACGAACTACGACATGCATTTAAAGTGGACACACACAGAAACACGTGTTGTCTGGATGAGATAGGGACCCTATGAGCATATGTCACTTTTTAGTGCAAAATTACAGCTCCCTGAACAATTCCTCAGCAGGACCTCTAGTCTTAAGTGGATTTTATTTGAAAATCGCAATTATTTTCCTCATGCTCCATTGTAATTGGAATCCCTACTGTGCAGAAGAAGACAGAGAATCATTAACTTATTTTTATGGTTGGACTGGGGGGTGACTGACATGATAAAATTCTCCAAGCATGTTTGTCTTTATAAAAAAAAATTCCATCACCAAAAACAATGGCATTCACTCCCCTTTCAGTATCCCCCTATTTCAGCTAGGTGGAGCCTTTTGGATGATTGAACCCCACTACTCCAAGCACAATACATAGGTGTAAAGAGGCTTTCCGGTGGACTAAAGAGATCAGATTTATGACGCCAAACAGTAAAACCAAAGGACCAGATGTCATAGTAAATACTGGAAAAGAGAGGCCAAAAGTCAATTATTGTAAAAACATGATCAATAGCATATAGGCTGTACTGCTTTAGTCAAAGGAAAGAGAAAAAGAAACCTGAAAAGCACCGGAGCAGGAAATTACTGAGAGGAAAATGGTAAACAATTTAAATGACATTCTGTAGATTATCTTCAAAAATTTGATTATATTGTAAATAGGAAATTCAGTGGGGCAAAAGACACGATTTGTGGATTACCTCTGCGATATTTCTGACAGATTCAAGAATAGCCAGTGAAAGTCTAGTCATCGGACAGTTTGCACAGATGGTGACCTTCCTCTGTCAACATGCAAAAAAACACACAAAAAACGGCCTGAGCATCTCTCTTTCTCTTCACTCTCCCTCTCCAGCCCTCGGTTTCTTCTCTGAATGTGGGCAGACACAGAGAGAAAAGGGCTTGGGGTGTAAAAGTGTTTAAGTATGCAGAAGTTGTGAAGACAAAAGCAGAATTGCCTTTCACTGCCTGTGCAATCCTTTCTGCCTTGTTGAACTTTATTAAATTCGGTCGTTCTCTCCTTCCCGTCTGGCCTCCTTTGTCAGCTCCTTCTCGTGCGTAACTCAGAGATTTTGAGAGGGAGGAGGGAGGGCCATGTTTAAAAGAATGTGATAGTGGCAGTCATGACACAGTACGCCAAACCCTCTCGTTTCACGGGCAAAACTTCTGAGCGAAGGTATTTAAATATTCCACTGACCTCACAGTTGTGAATAATAGAAATGGCCCTTGTAGCATTATGCAAAACTGCATGTTTTATCAATGCAAGATATTTTTAGTTCTACTGAAAATATGTCTGTGAGGTAGTGAGTTTGTTAGACCTGTGTTGTATTGGAAACAGCAGAAGGCGACATAGGCATATTTCCTCGTCAAATTCTGAGACTAATGCCAGAGCGGATCGATCGAATTGTGGAGATTGAAATGAAACACTCCTGTGATCGAAATGGATGTGTTTCTTGCGCATTTGAACTCTCTGTTACACAATTCATAGCAATGTTTTTCTTTAATTAGTTCTTTCTGAGAAATGAGCGAGGTCTTAAATCACATCGATAGACTGGCATTTTGTTAGACGGGCTATGAAAGCAGGACTAATGGTTATGAAACACCAATCAATGGCCAGCTAAGCAAGTAAGTCAGCGCAGTTCCCTTCTCTCCTTGACAACCATGTCATGTCTTTTTCCATGGATCTTTTGACCTACTCTCATCTTTCATCACCTCAGCTTTAATCTTCATTATGACTTATAACTCTAAATCTTATTCATATAAATGCATAGAAATTAACTATTATACCGCCAAAAGAAATATTCTGAATATAGAATCCAAGCAGCTGTCTATCTATCCATCATATTTGAGAAGGAAGCAAAAAAACACATCATGAAGACAAGGAAAAATAAATGTTTTTGCTAAACAAACATCTATTTTGAAGTGACATTTGGTCTAGGAAGTCCCAGAAACTCTCATGTAGTGTCAGGAAAACACACAAACACAGGGACAAGCCAAGGCGCAAAAGCTGACCTTTGTTCAATGTGGCGATCTAATCTGTTTTCACTTTACTTAATTAGAAAAGCAGAGCGATGTTTAATGTGCCTAGTGTTAATGGGAAACAGCTCGCAGGTGCTAATTAAAAAGAAAAAAAGATGTGTTAGGTAACTTTTATTTATTTTAATCTATATTTCTCTATCGCTGAATAGGATGGATTGTCCTTAGTTGCTTTTGATGGTAGATTAAAGGATGAAATAATTAGTTATTTCTATAAAGTACGAAATAAATGAGCCCCAGTGCCACCACTCAGGAAGTAGAGGCATGCTGCAGAAACATGTCTAGAAAATAGTTTTAGAGGTGCTCACATTTTAGACGTCCTGAGGCTGTGTGTCAATGTAAGCATGCTCACAAATGCTAAATTCTACACCAAAATCAGCTATTCTAACTTTATAGTGAAATACAGTGTATGTTTAGTTAATTGTATTCAAAACCAAAGATGCCTGCAATTTAAATGCTTCTGAATATCTAATGGATTTATTTTCTCCAGATTCTGGCTATAGAACAATGTACAGGCTGTGATTATGTACTGCTTTACAGCTTGTGATTGGGTGCCACGTGTGCCCTAGAGGTGGCAATCATGAGGAATAACTTCCTCTTTGTATTTAACTGCGTCGAATACCTAACTCTGGGCTACTATTTTTGTGAGTGAGGCTTGAACCAATAACATTTTTTTCACAATACCGCAAAGTGTAACCCACAATATGAGGTATTAAAACAATCCCTTCAAAGAATAACATTGGAAATAGAAGGAAGTTAAATTAAAACTCAATATCAACATCCTCTCCCTCTCTCTAATCTCTCCTTGTTATCCCTTTTTTTCTCATTAGTCAGATGGTGAGCGATGTTACTAATGGATTTGGCCGGTAATGACGTAATCGCAATCTGATCAGAAAGCTGCTAGTGTACTGGGTCTTTTATCAAACAACAGTAGCTGAAGTTTGAGGATGTTTTTGGAGTGGTCAGACATCCGTCTGTACACGAGCAAATGCCCAACCTTTCTGCTACTAATATATTCTCCTTCAGAGGACTAACAACTACTTGGTCAACGTTGATCAATCACTAAATTACATAAGCCCAGGAATTTAGCAATAAATAGGACAGTGGGGATAGGCAGAAATAGGAAGTGTGTATGTGGTTGTGGCAATAGAACCACATGGAGTCTGCACCATCCGCATGTTGTCAGGGACGCTAATACGTCTACCTGTCTTGCCTTAGATTTGGAATATATATATATATATATATATATATATATAGCCTACGTTAAAGAGTTTTACAGGAATACACCTGTAAATATAGGTTTATCTCTCATACTGTATTTATAATAGACAAAGTGTTTTCACTGTGTACAACCTAAACGGGCAGCAGCTAATGACGCCCCCCCCATGCTGTCATTCCGGCATTAAAGGCCCAGTTCTATGGGAAGTGTGTGGTCTGTCTCTGAGGGACTGCAGCGGACGGAGGAAACAAATTAGCTTACTTGACCTTGGCCCAAGTTTTCCTTCCACCCCCTCTCTCTGCCCTCCCTTCTCGTCCTTCATAAGTCAGCTGTTTGACAAAGCCCCTCCGTTGTCCCCCTCTACCAGAAGCCATCCAACATGAACAAGTTCTTCAGGCCGAAGGGGTATAATGCATTGTTACTAGCATCTGTCCAACATAGTCTGAATGTGGTAACTGTGTGGTAATCAGCTTTGTTTAAACATTTGAGAGGGTTCTGAGCCCTTAAACAGTTGTTTGCTATCAAAAATGTATCTCCTGAGATGCCGAAATGAATGATATATGATTAAAACCAGTGTCTACTATACTCGTTTTAATCATAGATAATTGTTTTAATCATATCCCATTGATTTCAGCATCTCATAAGATTATATATAAATGGACTTGGGCTTGCGGTAAAATTACTATCAAAAGTTAGGTTGACAAGACTCCAAAGATTATGAATAGAATACATTAAATCTTTAAGCTTTCAGTGACAACAAGCAGTTCACAATGTCCACAACAATAGGTTTGTCTTGCTAGGTCATGACCGCTGTCCACAGCTTTACAAACCAAAGGACTTTTTTAAGCCGATAGTCCTAACTGGTTTAAAAACACACAAGAAATGAGATTTTCGGTACCAATGGGGCCCTTCTCTGATGCTAAAATGGGAGACCTTTGGCCATTGCCATGAAAAGAACCCATTCAATGATAGATATTGGATTGTAACACCAACGGACAAATCTAATTCTCTCTGCGTGCACTGAAGCATGTCCTCGTGCGTCTATGTTGGGGCGTGAGTGCAGCAAATAACCCGGGGTGTTCCGGGGATGAAGATGTACTGTTTTAATGCTTATGCTGCTTCATTGATCTGTGAGCACTCCTCAATCTTGTAGACAATGCACATGGCCTATATTTCCTTATGTGACATACAGTATATCAAGAGCCCTGATAAGGACCTATATTTCCACGCTGACTCATGCCGGCTTTGTCATCCGTCTCCGCATCGATTTCCAAGGGAGGAAAGCACGTTCTGTAGGACAGGGGACTGTCACACCTTGCGGACATAACAAAATTGTGAACACATGTCCTTGTTAGATATATTAACGATAACCATAATCAATGGAGGATGGAGGAGGAGACAGAGGTGGATATTTTCCTCTACCGGAGGGGCCAAGGCTGCTAATCGTTACCGTCAAGGTACCTGCGATGCAGGTAATAACTAAGAACTTGAGGAAATAGGAAAACAGCTTTGCTATTAATAATTTATCATAATTCTGGGAAACTGAGATGAAAATAACCAATTTCAGTTGATTAGTCACTAAAGTCATCTTTGAAAAAGACTGTTCTTAAAAATTTTATTCCCAACAGGGTCATTATGTTGTTAGTCATGATTTATCTGTCTTTCTGGGAAAGGTTGCTTAGAAATGCATACAGTAAAATCATGAGTCAGGAGCCTGGCTTAACCCAACTGGACAACATAACAGAAAGTGGTCATTCTTTCATGTCTGAGCTATAATTGAAACCACACACATACAGTATACAGTGAATAGTTTACAGGAAACTGTCTCCTTGCCCTAATTTCAAATGTGACACAAAAGCTAAACCAGTACTGTATGCTTAAAAACAATGTTGGAGAAATACTACTTTTTGGTGAAGTTTGTGTGCTTTATTATAGGAAGCCAGCGGCTGCGCTGTGTTTTGACTCTAGTCTCAGAGGCGGCTGTGTGCATTCCTGTGAAGTGAGATCACATAGGCACATGGCTGGCACTCTTTAACCAGACAACAGGAAGTGAAAGAACCACTGCCGCCACAACACAGCCTCCGGTGCCCTCCAACCCCCATCTAAAGAGGAAGCGATACATTCTAATCCAGGGTAGTGAGCTAGTGAAAGGAAATCTGGCTAATAATATATGCAAAAAACTTGTCTGGGGATGAGATGTCTTTTATCCATTTCTGTTGCAAGCAATTGCATGTTTATTTGCAATATTAATATGTATATATTTTAATGTGATTAATATATACATATTATATTTTCTATAAATAAAGTAACACACAGAAATGTTTCTGATTACTGATAATGTATCTGAATCAAAACAAATGCAAAAAATATTAGCAACAGATTGGGGATGGTTGTTGATACATTCAACTTTCCTCCATCCATCTATTTAGAAAGGTATCACTGCAAAATGGGTGGGAAAGAGATTAAAATAGTACCAGTAATTTTGTGCAAGACTGATGGCCAACACCACTTATTTTAGTTTTCTGAGTGAACAACCAAACAGCAATTATTTCACTTCCTTATTCTCTCTCTTAAAGTTAATGTATTAGTGCACACAAATCCGATGAGCTAGTTCAGATCACCTCTTAGCAAAATCGTAAAAAATAGTACCTCTGTCAACAGCTATCTCAGTTGTATTAAACACAGAAAATAATAGACATATTGCAGACATAATAAAATGTGGAAATGAAATACTAGTACAAATACTATTATTACAAATAATAGTACAACGTATGGATTCTGTCATGTTTAAAACACTCTTTCGTAGCACCAAGGTAAACTCCATAGTCTAGGTTTAAGCCATTAATATGCAGAGGGACGTTCCATGCAGGAGGATTTCCTGGTCTGAAGTCAATCTAGCAACTCTCTCAACAGGCACCTGAATAGCTAACTGAGGTTGTTATGTGAGTGCGCCTGCTATCACACACGACCCACGTAACTTCCTAGTTAGATGAGCATTGTGAACAAAAAAAACATAACAGTTCAGTGTCGATGCCTTGGAGGAAGGAATGCAGCGATCTTCAACTCTCTTTTAAATTCATACGAATTGGTTGCGATGAGACAGGATGTAACCATATGGATGTGATTAAATTGTGTAAGGAGGGAAAAGGGGCCAAACATATATTAATAAAGAAACTATGTATGAATGTATAAACAATAAAATAGCAGAAAATAGCTACTTCACTAACCAACTACCTGAAAATATTAATATTTCCCCTGAAATTTAAAAAAATGATCATTTATGACATGCTAGCTAACATTTTTATGTCACTAATCATAAACATTGATGACTTAATCGAATAATTACTCGGTACAAGATGTTTTTCAAAGTTGCTGTTGGATATGCCGATAATAGGGGGTTCTACGAGATTAGTTATGTTCAATTCTTCGGTTTCAACGGAACACAGGTGCAAAACTGCGTGTTTAACAGATTCATGTTTGTTTCGGTTTGAAGTTAACATATTTCAACGTATTCTGTTCAGAGGAAGGGAGATCTGGTTATGAAATGTTTCTTTTTTTAAGTATGATGCATATTTTAATGACTTCATTCTAAGATGAATAGGCTAATGGCTAAATCTGTTTTGAAATGATTCAGAGAAATTGTGTTTAGAAACAGAATATGTATGTATATGTTATTTATCTATAAACTATAGTTGAAAAAAGTATTTTGGCTACATAGTATAGCTGTTTTTTGCCTTTTGTTGGTGATGGAAGGATGAGGACAGAGTGGACTATAATTTCTTTATTTGAATAGAATTTAAGTCATTTTAGATCAGTGTCTAAAAGGTATCATTTTAGGTATACTTTTAGCCAACCTTGACCAAAAATATTCTTATTTTGATAGATTTTACACCCGTTGTTACTCTAAAAATACATGATGAAAAGATCTTTTGGGGAGTATGTCCAGACCTCCCAAAACGAGGCTTAGCCCCCCATCCATGAATTTCTAGTGATGTCCCTGCTGCTAACTAAAGGGATATATTACATCCTCTGCCATGTCAAGGATTGAGTGTTAAATAATAGAACACATTTTTTACAATTCTCTCTAATGCAGATACATTTCAGTGTGGTGTACCGCAAGGCAGAGGGCTGGGGCCATTTTTTTCCCACAACTTTTGTCTCTATGTACGCTGACAATTCAACAGTATGTATGTACATAAATGTTGGTAAAAGCAGTAAAACCACCCTTAATAAAAAGCTCCAAACTGTTTTAGAATGGATATCTAGCAATTGGCTGTTCCTAAACTCCTAAATCTATAAAAACTAAGAGCATTTTATTTAGGATAAATAACTCACTCATCACCACATCTAGATCTATTTTGAAATGAGGATGAATTGAGACAGTTAGGGAGTCACTGGGAGTAAACAGCCGGCGGTATAGGTGAGGGGGGTGGTTGTGGCAACTGACCAAACAGTTGGCAAACAGTTCAGACACCCATCTGTACTACAAAAGACAAGCATCTAGGTGATCTAGGTGATTTTGCAAAAAATGGTGTCTACTAGGCATTCTGTCCTCAATAAAACCATGACTACAGTACATGGAACTCTGCCACCCCAGGTAAGCTTAGCTAGGAATAAAACCTGATTTTTTGATGTATTATTTTTCTTTAATAAATAACATGACTGGGACTGTGAAGTGACACAGACAAATTATTTTGTATTTTGTTTAGTATTGCGTTTTATACAGCTCCGGAAAAAATTAAGAGACCACTGCACCTTTTTCTTTCCTTTCCAAAAAAGTCGAAAAGGAAGGTTTTGAGTGAGGAACAGAAGAAAATTAAGAGACCACTGCAAATTGAACGCTTCTGTTCCTCACTCAAAACTTTCCTTTTCAACTATTTTGGAAAGGAAAGAAAAAGGTGCAGTGGTCTTTTAATTCTTTCTGGAGCTATATATATATATATATATATATATAATATGTGATGTGTCAAATGTAATGTGTTTTGATTCCTGTTTGGACCCCAGGAAATGTATTTGATGCCTTGGCAACAGCAAATCAACAGAATATCTCAATTAAGTGTTTTGTTAAAATGCATGTGCATCAAAGTTATAATATCAACTAAAAGGCACAATTAAAGTTAATGAAAGCTTTTTAGCTGATGAATATCTTCTTATTGATTTAATTTTATTTGACCATAGAAAATACATTAAACATTTTTCACCAAGCAAGATACATATACCACAAACTATTGAGGAAATAAACACTAAAGTTAATTTCATGTTTCTGTTATAGTCCCTATCTCCTCCATTTAACATTTATGTAATTGAACAGACGCTCTTATCCAGAGCAACTTACAGTTGTGAGTGAACACAATTTAATTGATCCTGAGTGAGTCAAACGCACTACTACAGTAAGTGTTGCATGCTCTTTCCGAGTGAGCTACAAGGTATGTTAGCTACTATCCACAGTGCATAAACTCTTGTTTGATCTTTGAGGTTTCAGGCCGGGTATCTGTAAAAGCACTTTGGGTCAACAGCGTATGTAAAAAGGCCTTTTTAAAATACATTTGATTGATTGATATGCATGGAGACAGCATGCAACTGCCACTTGCCAGCTAGTAATAAGTTAGCTTATACTTAGCTAGGTCTATGTCTGAGAGAGGCTAGCTGTGGGTGGGGGACGGGACTGAAGTGAATTAAGATACTTTGAGACTAGATTGGCCACAAAATGTTATTGTGAACATGATGACCTATCACTGCAGGTGCACAAAGATGAACATCTCAGAACTTAGGTAGCTTTAGGTCGCTAACCAATGGCAGTCCGGTTCTATTGCACATTAATCTTTTCAGCATTTTTTGTCCTGTCATTTTTGTGTATCATCATATTAAATGTCTAGTGAGACTGAGTTTACAAGAGGCCAGAAAAGTTCAGCACTTATGTTTGCCAAATATTTATATTGAATATGTTAGCAAAGGTAAATATTGCATTGTGAAATAAATAAAAACTTTTTAGGATAAGATGTTTGTGGTCTGTGTGTGTGAGCATGGTAATATTCTTTCAGATATTCCATTTTTAAATAGAATTGACAAAGAATCGCCTTACTATTACGCTGAAGCGGGCCTTCTGTGTTTTTGTGCGCCAGGCAAACCATACATAAACTCCCACATCACACACATACACAAAACAGGTTCCCATTAAAAGTTTGACAACACAAACACGTCTTACTGTAACTCATAAAGCAAGACATGCGTTCTTCCGTTGAAGACACCCATCTTTCAGTCGTAATGGCATCTTGATTGTGACTTTAGGGTTACATTATTAGTAAGCATGTATTTTCTTTCTCAAACATTTAATGAACTGAGCCCTGGAAGTGTTTTGGAAATAGGTCGCACCGTGCGTTATTGGGTTTGATTTTCCCTTTGTGGGTGACATCAAGGGCAGAGAAGAAAGGAGAGCTCCTGAGAGGGTTGAACGAGAGAGCGGCAGATGCTTAAGTGTGAAAAAGAAAAGAAAAGGGGTAGGCATTTTTGAGCAATAAAGAACCTGTGATAAAAAAAGTAAAGGATCACACTGAGATAGTTGCTCTAAATGAATTACCTGGAGATTGCATGTTGCGTTGCGTTTGCAGGGGTATTCAATTTTAATTAGTGTTTTGCAGACATCTTTTATCAGACTGTCACTAACCCCCTCACTTTCAGATGGAATTTGCTCTCTCCCTGTCTCTCTATTTCTCTCTTTTCCTCTCTCCTATGCCATTTCTGTTTGGCTCATTCTCCCCCTGCTTTCTCTCTTTCTCACTTGCTCTCACTGCCTCTCATGTCCTCCCTGCCTATCCTTGTTCTTCTTTCAGGCTCTTGCCTGTCGCTCTTTTTTTCTCCCTCGGTTTTCCTTTCTCTAACATGAAAACCCACCAATGAATAAAAATGTCACTGACACATATAACAATTTGTTTAATATCAAGGTTATCAATATGAATTGAGAAAATAAACACAAGTCCTATTACAGTTTTGAGAAAACATACTTTCCTCTATTAATTGTTTTTTTGGGGGAATAAAGGTGATACTTAATTTAGCTCAAGGGGATACAGAGACACACAGATGGGCACATATAAGTCCAACAATCTATTTGCTTAAACCCATTTAATAACAACATAAAGAACTCTAAGTGCCTTTTGAAACTTCCTCTTGGAAAACAAATAATTTCCATTGACCTACTGCCTCCATTTTGTTTAAAAGAACCTACTAGTTGTTTTGAATCCCTGAAATATGAATGAAAAGAAAGAAAACCATTTTTGACATTCTGGTCAGAAAAAAAAGAATCAACGTGGAATTGCACGGCTTGTTTATTATTCCAAAAGTGACCAGCTGCATGAAACCGCTAAGTATTTGATGCACGTTCTCTGTGCTATGTGTCTTAAGGCAATACCCTGTCTCCCTCTCTTCATTCCTGGCCCACTTCCATTGTTAGTCACCTCGTTCATTGGCTGTAGCAGCCATGGCGTACTGGACATCATCTGAAACTACAAACGACAGGATGCAATAAGCTGGAGAATAGCAGCAATCTGAGGAAAGTTCTCCATTCACTAGAGCTCCCTAACTCTCTGTCTTCGTATCCTGAGCAGAAAATAAAAAAATCAATACCAGCTCACCAGGCTTGATAAAAGCGCTGGACAGGGAGAGCGGCCTCACTGGATATAGTAAATTAAAGTGATCAAAATTTTCCAGTCGACTCAGGCCCACAGCCTACATAAACTAACAACCCTGTCTCCACAACTGCCTGTCACCCAACCTCTTCTCACTATCTCATCTCTCCTCCCACCCTCACCTCTTTCTCAGTCTATTCTCACTCTTTCTTTCACTATCTTTTCTGAATTCCTTTTACCTCCTTTGCACTGTATTTCCATTTTAGCAGTGTCTTAGCCTTTCGACTGCTGTGTATTACTTATGGCAGGTGTCTTTACACACATCCAGACATATACACACACACACACACACATATGCAGGCAACAGACCCACACACTCGCCTACACACGCCCACTCACACACGCAAAAATAAGCACCCATATTAACATGCACATACACACACAATAAGCAGGTATTACTATCATGACTGTTGCCTAGGTGTGATTTCCTTTTAAGAACTGTGTGATCGAAAGGGAAGTGCTACCCAGTTTTGTCCATGAATCCATTTGACTTCTTTGACCTACAGTATTGTGACATGAACAGAGAAGTTTTCTCAGAGAGGCGTACGGCTCAGATCATGTGGTAGCAGATTACCTTTTCAGAACCGTAGCCATTCCATTAACCTAATATGACTATGCCACTGTAAATACACATCACTTGAGCAACAATGTTTAATAAATTCATAAAGAATCAACAGCCACGTTGTTTCGCGAAAACAGTGTCAAGGGAATTATTTTGTAGCATAGACTTTGTAAAAACATACAGGTTATGGTTGTTCGTAATTATGAATAAGTACACAAAGCTTTCAAGAGCTTGAAACATGAAACAGTATACAAAATTGTATACCTTTTGGAGAGCGAGGAAGTATTCATCCAATACAACATAGTGTCCAATCGCCAAGCAGATAAAAGTCACCTGACCACTGAGCTAGTCCTTAGGAAACTTTAGAAAAATAGTTTTAAAATAATGTTAGGAGAGGAAGGTGTTGCATTTTCAATGTATGTTAGGTAGGTAATGCGTTATTATAGACGTTATGATTTTTGAGCTATTATACCAGATTAACTATTGCTATGGATATCTGCATTGCATTCTACTATTTTCCCATGTGAAGCTAGTTACGAAAACGCTAGTTATTTTCCAGAACCCCTAGTTGATAACCAGGGCTGACACATTGGATACATGTATGGTACAAAGTTTTATGTGTATATTAGCATGTTTTGACAGTAAAAACCCACGCTAGGGGCAGTAGTGTGCACATGTAGCTTTAAATTAAATAACGTTTTGTTAGGGAGTTGTGGCCACTTTAGGGCGTAAACTCCACCGACCCTTTAACCGTTTTTTGTTTGTTTTTTGTCTAACGTTACCACTAACCTTAAACATTAACCACGCTGGAAGCGTTATCAAACTTTAACCATTAAGCATTGTGGTTGTGTAGCGCTTCCCTCTATGTACATCCTCATTTGGGAGTCAACGTCACCAACACGGGCGGACTCTCCATATATATCTTACATAGGTGAGCCAGAACCCATAATTGTCAGATCATACTATTTGAGTAGGTGCACGTTCATATTAAGAAGACTGTATTGTGACTGGCTATACGCCTCTCAGGGTCTTCTAGACCCAAACATTTCAGCGTCCAGGGCGGTCTTCCCTGTGGATTCTTCCCTCTTTGAAAAGTTAAATTACAATGTCTCTAATCAACGTAGTTCCTGTGAATGTGACCGACTGGAGTAAATGGGTTGTATGTTTTGAAAACCCTCCAAGCAAGGCATTACCCGTTTTACTTAAAAATGTAACATAACTAGTAGACAGGGCGTTTACAAGTTGTCTTACAAAATGCAATTATTCAATTATAGTAATGCAGTAGACAACTCAATCATAAGGCCACGGAAGACCTGCCAAACCCATGAGGCGATCCTTGGCATTCTGTCCCGAGGACAGTAAACAGGGATTATTAGGGATTTGACCAATCAGCTTGAGTCACTAGCTCTACGAGAAAACACAGTGGATGTGCTCTCTGTCTCTACTCTATCTTTCCTCTCTCCTCTGTCTCTCTTCTCTCTCTCTCTCTCTTTCTCTTCCGTCTTTCTCTTTTTATAACCCCGGAGAACATGTATTATATCATTCCAGTCAGTTCTCAGAATTTAAAGGGGTTCACGATTATACTCGGATCATGATTATACTCTCTATTATGTCAGATCACCATTTAGCTACTTTTTGGAATGGGAAATTAAAGGTGATGTCAGACAACATGCTTTGATTTGTTTAGCCAGATCCCTCTGGAGTGGGATCCTTAACAAGAGCCGTGGCGCTGTAGGACAGGAAGAGAGAAGGTGTGTGTGCGGGTATGTGTACATGCGTGTGTGCATTTTTGCGTGTCTGCAGCCTGTGCTAGCCATGACCTAACAGGCAGCTGACCTACAAAAGGTCAGACAGCAGACTGCCATCAGATGCATAAACCCAGCGGTAACCCCAAGCGCCCCGCAGTCCCTCTGCTTAGCCCAGATCAACCTCCCTGCCATCCCAGGGAGAGGGGTCCGATCCTGGCCAAGCTGGCTCTCCTACAGCCCCCAGCCCCGGCCTCCACACCCAACTAGCCAAACATCTCCACACCTGAACACCTTCAATATGCATTGCAATTGTTCCATACAGTTGTATACTTTAATATTAATTCATGATGGCATATCGCACATCTGCTTCACAATCTCTTATGAGGGAATTGTCTGTCTTGGTGCTCCTTTTTGTTAAAAACGTTATATATGTTTTGAAAATTCAAAGAAGAGCTGTGAGTTATTAAGAGTGTAGATGTACAATCTAATCAGCTTTGAATAAATTGTTATCCTTCATTAGCTCTTACAGTAAGCCATTTGCAACCATTAATCATACTCTAATGCAGCACTATATTTATCTACAGTATTTTAATCTCTTTATCAAGCAAAAGGATTGCATTTGCAAATGTCACTGGTGGCAATCCAATTAAAAAAAACAGTTGGCAGTCGTATTTGTAAGCAGTGCTTTACCGGTTAAAACCTTAAGGATAGATTACACAGCTCCCCCCTTTCTGCAAAGTGTGTGTGTATGTCTGTCTGCGTGTGTGTGTCTGTGTGTGTGCAGCAAACATGCAACGTAATGACTAAATGCTCTGAAACTATTAACTTAAGTGTTTCTGTCAGACTCGTGCAACGACAAATTAATTGCGGGTCTTACTGTACACTGCAGACTAGTTAGGGAAATTAACTGCAATTAATGCTAAGCCTTCTGGTGTCACAGACTCACATGTAGTGGTCTATGTGATTAGAAGTATACTGTAAATTAAGTATAGCATTCATAGGTAGGAAAACTGTAATATTTTAAACTCCATTAACTCAAAAGTAACTTTACATAAATTCTGAGATGACAATACTGAAACATACATATTTTTATTATATATTGTGAAGTGTTCTATTCTTGAGGTTGTGTCCTCAAAATTGATTACCACTCAGCAATGTAACATTGTACTTTTACCAGAATGGTTTGATCCAGAATTTTCTAGCATTATTAGTCATTTTAATGACCTTTATTGTGAAACAATATTTAAGTGGAAATCTTAAGAGCATTAGTATTTAATGTAAGACATTAAAGGAGATCATTATTGTTTTATTTTACTTGATGTTAAATGATTCCTCACCCTGAAAGTATTCTACAGGCCAAGAATAAATATAATCTATTGATTTAGTTTTATTTTTTTATTTTTTTAAACCGCCAATACAAACTTCAGCAAACTTTAACCACAGAAAAAAACAACTTTATTCAGGTCATTGTAGATTTTGAGCATGTTCTTTTGTTTTTATATTGGCCAAATTGCCTTTCAGTAACGTTTTCAAAATTGTAGTTGATTTCAGGTGGTCATTTGTTAGAAAAATGGTCACACAACCTGATTACTTCCATTGATTTTAGCTAGCGGTGGCTAAAGTTAGCATGTTTGTAATGGTAGTTTAAAGGGGCCATACGATTTGTACTGTTCTACTTGCATACATTTCAAACGCAAATGACCAGGAGACATATGCAGTTAATGTTTTATGTTAATATTTCAAATACTTTTTTTCTACAAAATAGTGCTAGAGATCGTCCGCATTTAACATTTCTTGCTGGAATGTCTATCAGTGTGCATTGACTTGTAGTCCCCTCATACTCATTTCAGACACTTATTATGCGCCCACCCTGGACTAACTAGTACTATTCCTGTCTCATAAAGAAAGGGAAGGAGAGGAGGAGGCAAGTTGTGTTATTCTTTAAAATACAGTCTTCTAAACATTAGAGGCAGGATTCTACACAGTCCCCTTTAAAAGAAAACTGAAATAGTGCTTTTTCAAATACTGTATTTTGAACTCCACTGAAGGGCTAAGCAATGGATTAAGTTAATGATGTGATAAAAAGACCCAAGAAGTGTTATACTCTGTAAGCCATTATTTTAAGTTAATGATGTGTACATACAAATTACTTGTTTTACATTGCTTGTACGCTTGATTCCTGAAATCGTGTTAATAAGTATGTGTGTGTGTGTGTGTGTGTTTCGTGTGTTCACACACACACACACACACACATTTTCTTAGCTTAGACACCAAAGTTGATTGCCCTTAAAAAATATTACTTTTACTAATCCTAACCCTTACTCTAACCTTAACCTCGACAACCTAACATTTATGCCTATACTTAACTTAACCCTAATGTGGCTAATATTAACCCTAATCTTAATTCTTACCCTAAACAAAATGGTAACTTTTGCCCTAAACTTATCACCTTAACCTTTTTTTTTGTCAAAATGGGGATAAAAAAATGTCCACATTTGCCAACTTTTTTTTACCACACACAATTTTACCACAGTTTGAGGACAATGTTGTCCCTGTTTTAAGTCAGAAACACACAAACACACACACACACACACAGTGTCCTAATTTCAAATAATATCCTGGCCCCTTAATCACAGCCAAACCACTGACGGATCATAGACATCTATGAGGAACTACTTGGTTGTAGTCTTGTAGGAACTAACAAGGTTGTACTCTTAATCTATGTATTAATCTACCTATTTAACTGTGTCCCTCTATTTTATCAGAGATTATATTTCTCTCTCTTTTAACAGGCTTCTGCACCTTGGACGGATATTAATTAAAATCGAAACACTAAATATTGATTGATACGTTATCAGTGCATAGCAGTTGGTCCGCAGGCTATTGATCCGTCCCTGTGATTTATTATCATATTTAAGAAAAATCCTTTTGTGTGATTATACAAGGTAATGGACTTTTAGTGAGGGTTGTAATTCTTTTTTTTCTATATTGTGTTTGTTGTGTGGGAGGCGGGAGACAATTTCTCAATCGTAGTCGGAGATCACCGATATCCTTGGAGGCGCTCTGCCTTCCCTCCGTGGAGTTTGCTGTCGGCCAATGCTTGTGTAAGAGAGGCATCCTGGCTGTGTCATTGGAAATAATGGGTATTGGGAGTACCTCTTTAATCACAACAAAGATTAACAGATGGCATGAGAGCAGTTATTAGCAAACATCTTGCACTCATCAAATCAATACGTTGATTTGTAATCAGGCTGTTGGTGGGTTGCGGGTGGAAAATGGGGAGCCAGGGCTGTTCCCAGTGAAAGATCCTGGCAATCAGACGCTACTGTGTAGCAATTACCTCTCAGCAAAATAGGTGCTCTTCCTCTCCAATCTGGCAGGCCTCCAAAACACAGGGCTGACAGATAGGAACACGGAGCATTAACACACCGAAACATTTGAGGACGCTAACCGTGTTAGCACCTCGGATGCTATGTTTGTTAATATTGCTAGAACATTGTCAGTAGGCCCTGTGAAATGAGGCAGGTCTTGGAAAACCTCTTGTCGAAACGAACGGCAAATATGGCAAGCTTTCGTGGGGAGTTAACATTTCAGCTTAAGGTTGCTATAAATTGGAAAGTTGAGAATTCTCCAGGGAAAGAGAGTAAAAGAGAGAGAGGGATATTCTCCAGGGAAAAAGAGTAAGTGAGAGAGTGAGAGAAAGCAGTAGCTTGCTAGTGAAAGAGTTGTAGCAGACTGAGGACACAGACATGAATTCAACAAGTCGAGGACTACTTTCACAAAAGCTGTTTCTCAGTCACAGCGATCAGGGCCTTCGTTCCATCATTTTAATAAGCTGTTTGATTAATAAACACCCTTATTGTTCTATTGATGCCAGGTCTTTATCATGGTAATGCCCAGATATGCTTTATCACACATGAAATCCACAACCCTGTCTGTGGCAGTTTTTTTTTGTTTTTGTTTTTTTGTTATTGCATGCTGCATGCATGAATTTAACACACATCAAAATAGAGATATTTACCAAATAATTTCCATAAATAGAAGAAAAAAAACGTTGAATGGGACAGACTGGTTCTCTGTGAATGTTCTGAATACACCTTTGTTTCATTGTTTTTATCATATTATTCTCAATAATTACGCAAAATGTCATGTTTGCACAGATTGCAATTATTTCTTTTTATCTTTTGGGCCTTACTCTGGGACAGGGAGATATTCAAATTAAAAGTAAGCAGCAAAATTCTGATATTTTCACACCAAATCCTCCATCGTACAAATCAAAAAAGCCCTTAAGCCAATAATTTTGAGGGAATAACATCTGAATTTAGCTACCTGTCTTAATGGCAGGACATTTTTTGAAACATTTACCTAGCCTTTACTTAGGCATTCGGGGGTGCAGCAACCAATTATGCCCAACTGTCAATTTTCTCCATCTAAGATCATCCAAATAATGAACGGCTTTCTGTGATTTATGCGGATTAGTCCCATATGGCCTTTAGTATTTCACTTTGCTTAGCAGCACACTTTTTTCTATTCAACGGCTTCCAGACTACCCATTTCTTCACACTGAGTGCTATCAGCTTAAGTTACTTTTTTTGTGCGGCTTTTAGGACACCCAAGGGCTGCAAAGCTTTACAGCTTTTCAATGGAACCTACTTGTTTGTATTGAAACCTACCTCCGTGGTAGAGACCAAGGGGTCAAATTAAATATGGCTGAAGCCAGATAAAATGATGTGGATTGAAAGAAAGCAGTCATTGGAGGCCAGATTGCAGAAACACATTTTAGCGGAATTGGTACATTCTTTACAACATGACTGCTAAGGCTAAACTAGTTACTCATGTAAAAAACAGACATGACATTAGTTATCAGGCATTTATTGTCTATGGGTGTGGCTTTCTCTATACATCATAAGCACATATAATACCTGCCCACAAACACACATCTTAGAAATGCACAAACAGCTTTCTCTCATAAGGAGATGCTCCCGAATACTTTCATACAAAACTCATAAAATTATATCATATTAAGTCCCTCATCACAAAAAAGAAGGGAAGCGTTTCGGCGCAAAGGCACCAATTCTGGAAACTGCAGTCTGAAATGATAGAAAACTCCGGAGCACACGTTCAACACTAGCTATGCCTCCATATCCTATCAATGAAGAATGGAGTGATGTTCAGAGATGCACTTACCAGGATTAAGTAAGGCCAGTGGTGCCAAAACAATGACAGTTCGAGGTAACTGATGCCGTTTAAAAATTCAAAGGCCTCTATTGAACAGACAATGTGGCACATATCACTGGCCCGGAGTGCATAGATCCTTGCCCCCATCCCCCTTCAATGGTCTGCCTCCACTCAAACACAGACAGTCTCTCAGCCTCACTATCTCAGACAACTCTAATGATACCTCTTATGCTAACCTGCCTATCTTATGCTAGATGCCACAGAATATTCAAGATGGCTACCTACGTATATCACAGCTTATTTAAACTTAATTATAAATGTGGGTTGTGCCGATATTGTTTTTTTGATAGATGAAATGTGAATTTAGATTTTTCCGCATCTTTCCCATGTGCTTCTTTTTTATTTGACATTTGACAATATTGATCAATTAACTATTTATTATAGAGGTACTGTGTGGAATCCTGCCTCTAAACAATAACACGACTTCTGTCCTCATTGTCTACCCTTACCAAAAGAGACCGGTATAGTACCCGCTATACCACAGTGGTTTAGGATAGTACTGTGACTGCATAAAATGATTATAAGGAGATTACATAGGACAAGCAAATAGAAAGACCAGCGAGAAGTTTTAAATGGGAAATATGTCAGTTACTCTTAATTTTGTAGAAAAATAGTATTTGAAACATTAACTTCCAATACTTTACAGAACTTTACAGAACAGAACAATACTTTACAGAACAGAACTGCCTTAACTCAAAAACTAAGGGTTTTGTAAACAAACTGTTCATCCCTTCTGCTTGGTCCAGTTAGGTCTGGCAAAACTAGAAATATTGCATTCAACATACTTGATCTCACATAAACAGTCAAGAGGCGGTAGTAGTGCGATGACCATTCCATCTGTTAGCTGATGCTCAAGGACAGATGGGTCACGTATCAAGACAATGATCTAAAATACAATATAAACTACCGTTCAAAAGTTTGGAGTCATTTAGAAATGTCCTAGTTTTGAAAAGAAAAATATATTGTTTTGTCCATTAAAATAAGATCAAATTGATCAGAAATAGTGTAGTTATTGTTAATGTTGTAAATGACAATTGTAGTTGGAAATGGCTGATTTTTTATGGAATATCTACATAGGCATACAGAGGCCCATTATCAGCAACGACCACTCCTGTGTTCCAATGGCATGTTGTGTTTGTTAATCCAAGTTTATAATTTTTAAAAGGCTAATTGCTCATTAGAAAACCCTTTTGCGATTATGGTAGCACCACTGAAAATGTTTGTGTTGATTAAAGAAGCAATAAGTCTGTCCTTCTTAAGATTAGTTCAGTATCTTCAGCATCAGCCTTCATGGGTTTGAAATTAAGGCTATTCCATGCAAGAAATTGCCAAGAAACTGAAGATCTCATACAATGCTGTGTCCTACTCCCTTCACAAAACAGTGCAAACTGGCTTTAATCAGAATTGAAATAGGAGTGGGAGGCCCTGGTGCACAACTGAGCAAGAGGACAAATACATTAGAGTATCTAGTTTGAGATACTTACAGATCCTTAACTGGCAGCTTCATTAAATAGTACCCGCAGAACACCAGTCCCAACATCAACAGTTAAGAGGTGACTCAGTGATGCTTGCCTTCTAGGCAGAATTACAAAGAAAAAGCCATATCTCAGACTGGCCAATAAATAGGAAAAGATTAAGATGTTCAAAAGAACAGAGACAATGGGTAGAGGAAGATTGGAAAAAGTGTTATGGACAGACAAATCTAAGTTTGAGGTGATTGGATCACAATGAAGAATATTCGTGAGACATAGACAAATGGAAAGATGCTGGAGGAGTACTTGACGCCATCTGTCAAGCATGGTGGAGGCAATGTGATGGTCTGGGGGTGCTTTGGTGGTTGTAAAGTGGGAGATTTGTACGGGGTAAAAGGGATCTTGAAGAAGGAAGGCTATCACTCCATTTTGCAACGCCATGTCATACCCTGTGGATGGCGCTTGATTGGAGCCAATTTCCTACTTGATTGGAGCCAATTTCCTATTTCTAACCATTTCTGACTATATTTTCTTTTCATTTTGCTATATTTCCTATTCAAACTCATTTCATGTATGCTTTCATGGAAAACAAGGACATTTCTAAGTGACCCCAAACTTTTGAACGGTAGTGTACATATTGAAATGGCTTAGTAAATGTGTAGACCTAAAACCACTTGAGATGTTATGGGAGGAATTTACATGAGCAGTTCATCCTCAAAAACCCTCTAATGTTGCCAGTACCGTGCACAGACCTTCTGAGGGACATGTGCTGAATCTGAAAAAGTGGGCCGAGTTGTCGGCTCACATGGTGTGTTGGAGAGAGTGACGCGTAAAAACGGCGGACGACGCGCGTAAAAACGGCAGACGACGCATGCCTGTCGGTGTTCGCGACGCACGTCACCAAGCGGATGGGCACATGTCAACTGGAAAGGGCATTAGATAGCAAAAGGGCATGTGCTCTGCACAGGTTGAGCCTTACCTGTGCAGTGCCAGAATGTTGCTGAGTTCAAGCAGTTTTGTATGGAAGAGTGGGCCAAAGATCCTCCACAGCATTACTTAACCTAGGCCTTTATTTTTAGAAAATTATTTTCATAAAAAAGGTTGCCTATAAACGACCAAGATTAACACACAGTGTCAATAAAGTGTTGATCAAAGCAGAATGAAGATGCAATCTGCAATGAATAGTGATGTCCTGATTCCACATACTTCTAATATGTATCAACGCTAGTTCGATTTCCAGTGTGAATCAGGTACACATGCCAGTCGAATTCAAGATGGATGTACTGTTTTAAATTCTTGGAAGATCTCAATTGCAAAACCTATTGGACAGTATCCCTCGCCTTTGACTTTCTCCTCCTATAGGTTTTAAGTAGACAAGCGGTGAAGAGAGGGGAGTATGAATTTGAGATATTCCCTGGGTGCCTGCGTCACTTGCGTGTGTGTCTGAGTGGGCCATCGCCTGAGGACTGAAAGCGAGACACGGTTTCAACAGCAGGAAGTCAATAAAATAATGATGTGCCACATACCAAACCAAATAGCCAATTCAAAAAAGTTAGCTTCTAGCATGGTTAACAGTTATCTCAATAGTCCATTATTTAACTAGCACAAACAATAATCACCAGTTGCCCTTCCGCCATCACTAGAGAAAGAAACAGTTGGAAACACAATTTATATAGAAATTCTTTTAAAAAGCAGCAAATTGGCCTTGTAATGGTGATATTGTTACAAATATTAAGAGGAATTTATGCTTTGAATACAAATCTTCAATGATGATAGTTTATACATCTGTCTTAGCCACCTTGTTTTGAAGGAGCCCCTACCTTATCCGCTTAATCCCTCATTCACCAAATTCTGAAATAATTTATTAAAGACAAACTACTAATATTTAGTTGAAATTTTGATCTCAGTGTAAGGTCTGATAACATTCCTGTAAAAAAGGATATGTAAATGGCCAAAATCAAACAGGGGACAAATACTTTCTCACAGCACTGTATATAGAGATACACACACACACAGAGAGACACATAAGAACACACACTCCTGATGTCACTTGGCGAGTGGTTAATATCTTTCCAAGGTCGGGCCTGACAAGGAATTCCAATGAGATTAAGTGTCATCAATGCGGCTTTAGCCCTTTTTTACTCATTGCTCTTGGAAAAGGCATTAAGAACCACAGCCGATCAAGGCCTTGGAGCTCGGCTGTGTTCCTTTAGTGCTGGGTATATCTAGCAGACGCCCCTTTCACACTCAGCCGCGATAAGAGGTACTAGATCAATGATATTTAATACTCTACCAGGATACATTTCCACACCCCATCCCACAGGTGGCAGCACCGATCGGGTCATGGGTCATGGGCCGTGTTGAGCCAGGACAACTTGGCAAATTGTGTTGTTTATTGTCAGTTCTGGTGAGAGGGCAGGCCAGAAGCCTCTAAGACAGCCGTTTGTTTGTTTGAGGTAATCTGTTTAGCTCGGTATGCCTTTTGTAGTTTGCTTTTAGTATCAATTCATTTTGGGTCTCCAGGTAAAAGAGTCCGTCTTCCACTTGGCCTGGTTGACCACGAGGTAAGAGACGACAGAGCTGGCCCTGGACTAAGATAAATGTTGCTGTCTCCCAGGTCCCGTATGTACATTCAACAGCAAGTTGCATATGTTGCCTCAAGTACACATATCAGCTCAGGTGAATGACCATGTAGATAGGCTTAGACATAACATACAAAGCCAAGTGAGAAGACTAGCTATCGGTTTTGTAGCAGAATTATTACAACTACTGTTAAATATCCACTGAAATTCATGAACAAAAAATCTTGTTTGTCTGTTGCAGTCTTTGGACATGCATGTCTGGAGGAGAGTCTCGCTTCTATCACTCAGGGCTTTGACCAGCTCTCTTTTCTTCATTGCTATCTGCCCAACCTGTCAACGCAAGAGCACCCTACTCTTTCTCAATGTATAAAAGTACCTTTTTTGTAATACATTATTCCGGCTGTAGACGGCCACGATATGTTTGTGTGTGTGTGTGTGTGTGTGTGTGTGTGTGTGTGTGTGGGTGGGTGTGTGGGTGTGTGTGTGTGTGTGTGGGTGTGTGTGTGGCTTTTTCTATACATCAAGAGT
>JACXGI010011164.1:0-25029 GCA_016801175.1 Esox masquinongy | reverse complement strand
GGCACCAGCGCCGATGTGGACATCCACCACCTGGCCTCGCTGGACCCTGAGATGTACCGCAACCTGCTCTTCCTCAAGAGCTACGAGGATGACGTGGAGGACCTGGGACTCAACTTCACCATTGTCAATAATGACCTAGGAGAGGCACAGGTGTGTGTGTGTGTGTGTGTGTGTGTGTGTGTGTGTGTGTGTGTGTGTGGGGGGGGGGGGGTTGTTTGGGGTTAGTGGGGGATGTCAGGGTGTGTTTTCTGTGGTGTTGGTGAGGGGGAGGGGTGGTAGGAAGTACCATCTCTATGTGCAAACAACCAGTGTTTATCGGCATTATTCTATCACTTCTTTCTTTGATTGCCTCCAGCTTCCATCCTCGTTTTCCACCTGTCTCAAAGGCCTTGTCATTCTCTCCCTCTGTTTTTCTCTCCTTCTGTTCCTATCTGCCCCTCCAATTTCTCCCCACTCTCTCACTCCCTCTGTACTCTTGCTCTCTTTGAGCTGTTAATAATTAATCTCCTTCAGTTTGTCTGTATTCGTCACTGAAAGAGATAAAGCACGATGCCCGCTCTCGTCCTGAGTGCTGCCGCTCCGAAGGGAATAGAAGGCTCTCTGTTGACCATTCCACGAAACCGACCTTCAGGCAATCATCTCAGAACACGCCTGAGAGGCGCGACTTTCGCCTCTTTAGCACGTCCTTCACGTCCCGAGGCTGGCTGTTTAGACAGAGAAGGGGTTCTATCTGCTGCCCTGTGGTCCCTCTCACTGCACACCCCAGGCTGAGCTAAGCACTCTACCCTCTGCCCCTGTTTGCTCAGGGCCTTAGCTTCTCCTATTAGCTCCTCTTTAAACAGGTTTGAACAGTGGCGCTACGATGTAGCCAGCGGTGGCAAATAAGGCATCGCAAATATGACAAGGAAAACAATTTGCGGGAGATTAGGCACACACTCAGAGGCATACTGGCCTGTATGTGCCCTCGGGAGATAGCTAAAGCAAGCAAGATAAAGACAATCATTCTCAGACATTAGCACATAATCAAAAACACAACATGACTGTCAGATATTGTGCCTACTCTATGCAATAAGGTGTAGCGTCAATATTACCTGGAATCACAGGCCGTTATGGACTCAGAATGACCTGTTTGTTCAAAGCATAGTCCATTCAAAAGTGTTCCGTGGAACCCTTTGACTGAAATGGTGTTGGTTAAAGGGGAAATCCGGAGTTGCTATATACATTTCTTGACCTATGAATTAATGCTACCTGATGATTCTTGAAAAATATAACTTAATATAACAAATGCCTCATGAGCTTAAAATCGCCAGTTTAATAAGTAAATCACCCTCTTTGCAAAAATGGAACACTCTAAAGATAAGTAACTTGGCTTGCCAATTCAATGTTAGGATTAGAAAACTGTGGGGTTGGACCTGAATATTCAGATATTCGTTTGTTGGGTAGGTATTCGGTTTTCATTTTCACTTTTTTTTTTTACAAACAACATGTAGGCTATCAATAAAGGCGAACTGACAAATGTATTTTGTGAACGTGCCTGACATCCCTCTCACTCACAGCAGTAAACGTCACGCTTCAATTCTCCTTGGCTGTCTATTATTGGCATGCAAGCAGTTGTTGCCACGCATACATGGCTTCGTTCATTGTACCCAAGAATCAGGCACACAAAGGCAGTTTGTCACATATGTGATTTGAACCTGGCCTACCACAGTGGGACAACATGTTGAAGGAAACTTTAAAATATTAGTAAACAAGAAAAGGAACCAGGCAAGCTTAGTCCGGCTGGCCTGCGATTAGAAGGGATGAATGTTGTTGCTCTCGCTGAATTCGAACCGTGGTCTCCTATGTGAAAGGCTGTGTATTTAACTACTACGTCACTAAGCTATACGTGTGCCAAGTGTCGGTATAGCGTCTCAACAGTAGATCATTTTGTCACACATTAACATCATGCCAAGTTTGAATATTTCTCTAGACACCATTAAGCATTGTTAAACTGACTAACGTTTCTTATTAAGTTTACTTCCATCACAAAATAGCATCTATGAACTGTATGGTTTTTGCCACTGGCCATTTTAACAGCTTATTAGCCGGTAATAGGCTTACTAGTATCTGTTAACTTACTACTTGGAATGGTCATAAGAATTGAGCAATTGCTAGCGAGACAGAAGATGAATTTTACACTGCCAAAGCCATTTCATTAACATGGCACAAAAACGTTAGTTTGACATTGATACAATAACTATAGGCGACAATAATTGACTTTTTCATCAGTTGAAAAGACGAGAGAATCGTGGAAATCCATCCTCTTTTACTGCATAAGAGGTTGTGATTTATATTACCCCAGAAAGCATGCACGGATGCGTACTTCGAAAATCCACCAGAAATAGTCGCAATATATCCGTAAATAGTTTTATTTTAGGCTTACTATAACGTAGCTACTGAAGGTTGTAGCCCTCAAGTTTTTGTCTATCCTGAACAAATCCTAATGCATCATTTGTTTTGACTGTGGCGAGGCTCGATCACCGGTCCCCTGCATTGCAGTTTCCGTCTCTAACCACTACCCTATTTAACAAGGGGTAGTCACTCACTCACTCACTTGTGAAAAATCAAAGCAGGGGCTCTTAGATAATGTCATGTTGAATATACTGATGTGATTTGAGATGAATATCTCAAAATTTGAAAAAGCTATTGCAAAAGGAATCTTTGAAATATTGTTAAAAAATATATGGTTGGTGATTTGTGGTAAATCAAATTTGAGGCTCTAAAATAATTTCATGTAGAATATCCTGATGCGATTTGGGATGAATATCTGAAATTTTGAAATATCTATTTCAAGTAATAAGCTACCAACGGTATCATAAAAAGCCATTGTTTTGAGGACTGCAGTTTTACCCCGGTCCCTAAGTGGTCCTTTCTCCCGCACGTTGATATATCCTTGTCCGGCACTCAGACTCTGCGTACGGACAGTTTTATCCGTACTTGGGAGTAGTCGAATGTGTGAATATGAAACTGTCTTTACAGCGGTGGATGGGTATTGGTTTAAATGCTGAGGACAAATTTATTTTCAGTGTATGCCATACTGAGAAATTACAAAGCATCATAAATCTTAGAAATACATCTTAAATTTGTTGGAGTTACTTGGACTGCCGTAATCCCAGTTTATGACCCGCATATGTATAAACCACGTCATTGATTTTATAGCTTTGTGTGTATACAAACCCGAGTATTAACCGCACCCATATGCCTGGAGAATTGACCTTTCGCAGAATATACTCCCCAAACAGTCCATGTTCAATCCTGACCAAAGGTCAATTATGACTCATACATAAATTGTACATTAATATTAAACATCTGTCATAGGGCACTACCAAAATTAATTTGTTGAAGAATAAAATATGTTTTTGAAAACCCTGTAACGCCAATTGTATCATATTTGATACACGAGTTTCTGAGACATCTACGTCGTCAAGCAATCGTCTATGAAAAAGTTTGCCTGTGGAAATGTATTTGCCGCACCCATGTATTAACTGTGGTTAATACGCTGTGGTTGAAAATGTTTTCAAAATTCGTGTAGAAGCCGCGGTTTATAAATGGGAAATTACGGTATGATGTTTCTGAGCTTCTGTTTCACAGTGCTTTGTTAGGCGTTGTCTCGGAATCGCAGGCTGTTATTATGGGCTATTCTGTCGGCCTATATTTATCCATGATATGCAAAATCCATGATACGTAAAAGTGTAAAACAAAATGTTTAAAAAAATCCTTTGATACTTAAATTAAACCAATAGACAATTGTTGCAGTGCTATGCCATCCATCTCAGCCGACACCAGAGGAATGTTGCAGCCTAACAACCCCTACCACACCCCAACCAAAGCTCTGAATATTCGCTGCTGATCACTTCCAAAGCTTCGGAGCCCAAAAAATGGGGTTCGGGACAGTCCTACAAAACAGGCAAATGGCTATTGAAGCAGACAGCTACACTCAGGAATTGAAAACATTGCCTTGACAGACAGATCACAATTCCTGTTGTCATGCTGATGGCAGAGTCAGGATTTGGCATAGGGAGAATTAGTCATTGGACCCCTGCCTTGTCAATGGTACAGCCTGGTGGCATGGGGTTATGATGGGATTTATTCCTGAATTTATTCCTGGCACACAATAGGACCCCAGACACCAAATGAGCGAGTTTGAACATCACAGCGTGTATGAATATTATTGCTAAACATGTGCATCTCCTCATGGCTACAGTTTACCCTCAGAACCTGAAATGTCTGCTTGTTTAGTCAGCGTTTCCTCTGGAAATGTTTGTTGCTTTTGGGAGAAACGTTTCTGTTTTTCATAAGGATTGCCTTGTTTTTGGTGTCTAGGGACCTCCCAAGAATAATTTTTTTGTCTTAAGAACTCACATAATTAGTTGAATGGAGTCCACCTGTGTAGAGTGAATGGGTTTCACATGATTTAATGTTAAATACAACTGTCTTTGGGAGGTCCCACAGTTGGTTAGTACAGTTCTTAACAAAAACTGCGTAATGAAAATTAAGGAACATTCAAAGAAAATCCAGAATAAGTTTCCTCAAAAGCACCAATCATATTGTAGGATATGCGAACAATTCCAGAGCATAGAATATCACTGGAGCACAGTAAAGTCCATTATTAAGAAATGGAGAGAATAGGGCACAACTTTGAATCTGTCCATCCTCAAAAACTCAGTATCCAGGCAATAAGGGCACTTGTCAGGGAGGCCACCAAGAGGACTTTGGCGACTCTAAAGCAGTTAGTCTTCCACAGCTGAGCTGAGATTTAATGTGCATACTGCAACAATAGCTCAGGTGCCTCACAAATGTGGCCTTTATGGGAGAGTGGCAAAAAGAAAGCCTTGCAAATCTTGTCTGGAGATTGCCAGAAGGCATGTGAGACCAAGGGGAAGAAGATTCCATGGACTAGCTTTTTGGCCTCAACGCTAAACGCAATGTTTGGCGATAGCCTGACAATGCACAGCCTGACAACACCATCCCTACTGTGAAGCATAGTGGTGGAAGCATAATGCTATGGGGATGCTTCTGTGTGTCAGGGTCTGGAAGGCTTGTGAAGATAGAGGGCAAAATGGATGTAGCAAAGCACAAGATATATTTTTATTCTTTTTTCCCTTGCACAGGGTCTGCAAGGGACCTTGCACTTAGAAGATTCATCTTTCAGCAGGACAGTGACCTCATACATAGACAAAGCTCTACTGGAGTGGCTTAAAAATAAAAAGGTCAACATTGTGAAGTCAAATCCCATTCCTCAATCCAATGTATGTAGAAAGAGTTGAAAATTGCTGTTGACCTAAGGTCTTCATCCAACTTGACATAGCTTGAGCAATTTTAAGAAGAAGAATGGTCAAACATTGTTGTGTCCAGCTGTGCAAAGCTAGTAGAGACTTATCCAAAGGCTTCTTCCAGGTCTGCCACGCAAAATAGATGGCTGCCTGGCCAAACCCACAAATCAAACTTCGCAAAGTTTGCCCTGTTAGTTTGCACAATAGAATAAAAATGTAATTGATCAAATCAGTGTAGTATCAGAACACTTTTCAATGCAACAAACCATAATAACAAACCGTATTTGCAAGATAGGTCTGTGATTTTGGCCACAGAAAGACCACATCAGTATAAATGTGTCTTAAATTCTACGCAGACCTGTGCACCTTAGCCAGTCAGAGCTAGAGAGGGTCTATATGAAAATGTGTCATTTGCCACAGACTATATCAGCCACTGAACTGCAGATAATTAGCTAAAAAGCATTTGTTATAGCCCCAAATACCCCCTGAATGTTTGGCACACATTTCATTTTCAAAATGTGTGCTGATTCCCAGAAAAATTTGGACTCTATAACTCTAAATGTAAGGTTTGTGGTGGAGACTTTTTTTTTTTTTTTTAGAGAGAAATAAACCCTTCTTTAGAAGAGATCTTACATAGTACTCAAGCACCAGCTGCCAGCCATATAGCTGAATACTAACTAATGGTTGCCGCACACCTCTCTGACTGACTACTTCAGAATTTCAGGAAACCAAATGGTGTTAGAGTATCATAAAAGCTCCTAAGTGATCTGGACTATTTCATTGTGATTATTTGGTATGGTTCAAACTCCTTAGAGACTATTCAATCAACATCCGAACCACTCCAGGAAAAAGATTGATCTGGTTTTGTGACCCAAAGCTCAACACTATAGCTGATGACCAACAGGCTGCCGCAAGGATCTTGTGCCAGATTTTAATGGACCAGCAGCTGTTCAAGATGACTATACCAAAGCCAGGGACACAGAATGGGTCCTCATCCGCACTTTTGCATCTTAGGCCTGCCAAATCCAAATGTGGGTCCCTCTGGCTGATAAGACTTCCCTTTGCTCCACGCCTGATGCTATCTGAAAATGCTATCTTAGTCTAACAGAGAGATTACAGCTGGGACACTTTCGCGTGGAATGACACTTTTCTGGTGCACACCCTTCTTGACCCTATGGTCTCAATATGGCGAGAGTAATGCTCAATACAGTGTGACATATGGTGGCTCTCGTCTGGATGAACATTGTGTGAGTGGGTATGTGTATGCGCACAGGTCAAATGGCTACATTTTAGACGTAAGAAAGTTGTAACGGAGTCCCTTAAGTAAAATGCTCTGAGGCTCTGGCGCTCTTGTCTTGCTGACCTCCATGAGGCTCGGAGGTAATTGTCTGACTAGGCTCTGAGGTGGATGTCTGACCATGCCTTTCTTCCAGGTGGTTGAGCTGAAGCCGGGAGGGAAAGACATCCCTGTATCCACGGCCAACAGGATAGCGTACATCCATTTAGTAGCCGATTACCGTCTCAACAAACAGATCAGGCCCCACTGCCTGGCCTTCAGACAGGGCCTGGCCAATGTAGTGAATCTGGAGTGGCTGCGCATGTTCGACCAGCAGGAGATCCAGGTATGTCGCGGATAGTTGCTAGGCTTGTAAAATTCTAGAAACGTAAAAGACTTTTGAGACTTTATCAGAATGTTGCAACTCAACTAACATTACATGAACATGCACTTACAAAGATAGATTTGAAATTCTTCACTGATCCTTGTTTTCTTACTACAGGTGTTGATATCTGGAGCGCATGTGCCCATTTGCCTTGATGACCTGAAAATGTTTACAAACTACTCAGGTATGATCATATAAGAGATGGTTTGGAAAAGTCTGTTTAAGGCATGAAACGGTTTTGTCTTTCATAACTGCAAAAATCATTTTGGGATATTCCAATTTTGAACATTAACATGGCTATACTCCACATTATCTCTCTTCCCATCAAGACCAGTATGTGGGAAATGCCACTCAGGTGTTATTTTTAACCCTTGCTGTTAGATTATACTGGGAGTACTTATTGTTGATAATAGGGATGCATTGATAAATCAGCCAGCCATCGGTATTGGCTGATTATATGGGAAAAATTCTAATCATATCAGCTGGTTGCTTAAAATTTTCCCCAATATTTCAGATCCATGGGGCTTTCGGGTGTTTCCGCCTGGTTTATTTTACTTTGGTGCTTGCAAAACTATATCTACCACAGCAAGAATAAATAGAAATTCCTGACATTAACTTTTTGTTAGACATGAATTTCCTTTTCTTGGTATGTAGATAAACTATTGAGTCACAACACTGTTCTAAGGTTATTGAGCTCCTGGTGCAATTGTTATTGCTATTTTTGTGCAACTTGAGAAACACAGTACCCTATCTTCATAGTGGAAGCCCAGAAATGAGTCCAACAACTCAATTCAGACCAGCCGCACGAGCAACTTCAGTGTGTTCATTGTCTTCAGTTAGGGAGAGGGCGAAAGTGCGTGCAGCAGCTACATGTGCAATACCGTAGTGGATCGTTATAAGATTTGTTTCCAGCACAAGATACTTTTCCTCCGAAGGTTTTCTGAAACCAGCATTTGTTTTTTATTTTGTTCACACGTGGTGGTTTCGATGATCGTTTGAACTCCGGCTGCTAACAACAATGTCAAATTACTACAGGACAGTCTGATTTTAGTCAGTTGACGAGTGGTGGCAGACAGACGGACACAAGTGCTGTCAACTCCATTACCATGGTAACTTCCTTTGAGGCATAACATTTCCAATCTGAGATATTTTGGCTTAGAGCGGACTTGATATACCATGTAACTTGTCACTAGATATATTTTTATTCTTTTTTTGAATCATTTCTCAGCGTACTCGTTTGTTTTGTGTTTTGTGGTGTAAATGGATGGGGTTGGCTTCCAAAATGAGTCGCTTGTTGATTTTTAATCTATCTGGCTCATTTCCTTCTGAACCAAAAAGTTAACTTGAAGGCCTGCCTAGAATAATTAAGTGCTTTTAAAGCCCCAAACTATGTCAGAGCACTTAACGATCTTCAGAAACACAGCTAATATAAACACATTACTCCTCAGCAAAATGTATAATTAAAAAAAGGATTCCTTTGTGTATTTATCATGTAATTAATACATTTTCCATTCATTATCAGATTTATGGAGATATTATGTATAGAAAGATGACTTCTGTGTGATTGAATTTACATTTGTTGAAATAAGAAGCGTCATCAGAATCTACATTCATACAGGTATGGAAATCATTGTTATTGGCATTGATGGATTGTGGTGTATAATCGTGGTGTATGAATATCAGCTATCTAGATCGGCCTGCAATTTTCTAATCAGTGCATCCCTAGTTGATAGTTAATGTGAGGTACAGTCAATAGTACTTCCATAGAGCTAACTGTCAGGCTCTCAAGCCAACTTCATGGACCAGGTGGCGTAGTCATGGCACGTGGGTGGTGTAGTCATGGCACATGGGTGGCGTAGTCATGGCACGTAGGTTGCGTAGTCATGGCACGTGGGTGGCGTAGTCATGGCACGTGGGTGGCGTAGACATGGCACGTGGGTGGGGTAGTCATGGCACGTGGGTGGCGTGGTCATGGCACGTGGGTGGCGTGGTCATGGCACGTGGGTGGCGTGGTCATGGCACGTGGGTGGCGTGGTCATGGCACGTGGGTGCTCTGTAAAGAACGTGGTGTTTGACATGGTTGAATATTGAAAGGGACCACTATTCCTGTCCAACAGTCTTCAGCGGTTCACAGGTGTTGTCTTGAGTATTTAAAAACCCTGGTATTTCTTTTGTTCTCCCCCATATCCTCCTCTCCTCCTATCCCACTCTCTCTGCCTCTCTTCTTCCCTCTCCTCCGTCTCTCTTCTTCCTTCCCTGCCACTCTCTCCTCTCTCCAGGTGGATATACTGCCACCCACCCAGTGATCACAATATTCTGGGAGGTAGTGGAGAGCTTCACAGATGAAGAGAAACGCAAGCTGCTCAAGTTTGTCACCAGTTGCTCGCGGCCTCCCCTCCTGGGATTCAAGGTGAGAGTTCACCAGAAATTCCTGTTATGATGTAGACCATGGTATGCAAACATTTTCAGCAGGGAGCACATTTAAGTTTTTTTTTGTTTAGTTTTTTGTTTTCAAAATTATTCGTGAACCTGTCCCACAAACTAACAGCATAACCATAAAAGTGGTTTTGATTTTGACCACAACCAATAAACTTAAATTCTTTTACTTCCTCAAAAACATTTGTGTAATGTCTCATACAATAACATACACTCTGAATGTCCTCATCCGACAATGTATATTTTATATAAAAATTATTTATAACAGCTTGCTACTTAAACTTTAAATACAACTGGACACTGTTGTAGACTGTTGATTGTACACAGCTCTATCAGGGGTTTAACCAAATATGGACCATCCCAAATGGCACCGTTGTCTATAGTGCACTCGATTTGGCCCAAAGCGCTGCACTGCATAGGGAATTGGATGCTATTAAGAACGCAACCTGACACAAAGGTCAGTAATAAGGAGTGTTTGCCGTTCTGTTAGGCATGTAATGAAAATACGTGTTTACCCTTTCATGATCTTTTTCAAATTAGGCTTGGAGATTAGACTTTTAAAGCTGCCTGGCTCACGCTTATCTCCTCCTTTTCACAACCTTCCTTGGAATTATTAGCCAATTTAAAGCCCTTTGCCCGACCGATTGGTTGTGGGCTCGCTTGGCAGGCATCACCCACCAGACAAATATTGTTGTTGGTTTCAGACTAAATCGGCAGCACCATGAACTTTTGCACTTCTGGCTCCTGTTTGACCTTGTGAGTAGCGGGGTGGTTGGTTTCAGATTTTTATTAATAATCATTAATTAATTCATTCATTAATTTAGGTCATTCAGTGTCTTGGCTTAGGCACCCGTTGTCACCCCAGTGTGAATACGCTTGTTGTTAATAGCTGCCTTGCAAAACTAGAACCAAAATACTGCTTAACAAAATGACTTCAGCCAAGAGCTGAAACTTTTGGTGGAATTGTGCATACCGTACTTACCGTTGTCGTCTCATCAGCTGACCATTCCACCAATCCAGAACCGTTTCACTTTCCTAATGACTCGATTTAGAGGGATACTAAAAACCGTCGGTTTTAGTGGATTAAGCGCTGCTGAAATCCATTAAGAGTTTTTATATGCCTTTTTATAAGTCTCACTTAGGATACCCAGAAGCTGTAATTGTCATATGATTGGTTTTACTACTGTTTATTGCCGTCATTAGTTAGGAATACATAAGTGCTCCCTCAGCGCGGAGAAGGATGAGGGTAAGTATGGGAACACTCTTAAAAATGTCCCTCGTGGTTCAGACAGGAGGGCTGCAACTCCCCCCTCCCCCAGTTTAATGAATTTGACTTTGGGGAGTGCGTGGGTGTGGCATTCCTGCTCCTCCAAGTCTCCTCCCTCTGTCTCCTCCTCTCCATGCAGGAGGGGGGATGGGGGGCACTGATGATGATTGCTGGGGTGGGGATCGGCCCCCTGACCCTAACCCCGAAGCCCGTGCCAGCCCAGCCTTAATTAGGTGCCGTTAACTTCCGAGGATTCATTTGCGGAGAAATGGCTCTGTCAGGAGAAGCCATTTAAAAAAGATGATAAAGAGGCGTTTTCCCCCCAGAATGATCACTCCTGTAATGGCACTTCCTCAATAAGCAACGATAGTTTAATACGGTAATTGTCGGGAAAATTTGATCGTTACTGCCGAGCCCCCGAGAACCATTTAACCACGCTGAACGCCGAATCCAGCACCACGCTCCTAATCTTTAAATGGCAAGATGAATTAATCGCCGTAGAGCAACTGGACGTTAGAAACGAAGATGATTCCTTTGGATTCTGACAGGAGCCATCAGTGCGCATGCTCCAAATGGCACCCTATTCCCTCTATAGTGCACTACTTTTAGCCACGGACCATAGGGGATCTGGTGGAAAGTGGTGCACTATAAAGGGAACAGAGTGCCATTTAAGCCGCAACCCAGTGCCCTGGCCTCATCACTGGATTACGTCCATTGCGAAGTGCCAGATGGACAACATGAAATGACCATTCACTGCTCCTCCTCAGCGTCCAATCCCAAAGGTCGCCCGGTCCCAACCGGGCCTCCTTCAAAGTCGCAGCCTATTTCCAATTTATATCCACGGAGTATTAGCCAAACACTTAATGTCACGTCGTATCACCATTCATATCCCGGTGACGCTCGATATTTATGGCTTAATTAGAATTGCCCGGGATATGATGATTATCGGTGACATCAGATGATCCATGCCTTTCGTTCTCTCTGTCTTCAATTATCCTCATGTGACTATGTATTTCAGTCTCTGCGTGTCTAAATGTGTCTGTTGCCGTCCTCCTTTTGGCCCCCTGTTCACGGTCAGGGTGTACAACTGACGTGCTGCACATTTGACCCAGTGTTTGTAACGCATCGAATTACCAAAGCAGGTCTGTCTCCCAACGCTTTTGGAATTCTTTACAGAAAAACAACTTTAATCACAAAGGTTGTGCGAAATGTGTTGTACATCGGCTGTAGCAGTTCAATATAAGGGGTATCTGTGCCTCCAACTAAATGTCTTGTTTGACACGGTTCTCCCTTCCATCTCCACCCCCCCCATCTTTCCAGGAGCTGTACCCAGCCTTCTGCATCCACAACGGGGGGAGCGACCTGGAGCGCCTGCCCACTGCTTCCACATGCATGAACCTGCTTAAGCTGCCCGAGTTCTGCGACCAGCACCTGATGAGGAACAAGCTGCTGTACGCCATCGAGTCCTCCGCAGGCTTCGAGCTCAGCTGAGGCGGAACGTCTGCCTGGGACCCCCCTGATCCACTGGACTCAATGGACATAGATGGAGACGAGAGAGAAAGGGGGGATGAAGGAGACAAGGTGCACTGCTATCTCTAACTGGGCGTGGAACAGAAACGGAGATGAAGGGGTTGCCACTCGAGGCCGAGAAGGATGATTCGGATGAGTGGATGACGGTGAGGGGGAAGGAAAGCGCTGACTTTTAGAATTTTTTTGTCCTCATTTTAAAATAACTGTATTCAGAATTCACAAAACGCAAAACAAGCCGCAACAGCAGAATCTCAATTATTATAATGGGAAAAAAAGTAAGACTTTGTCCAAACGAGAAGACTGCGTTTCAACAGTTGACCATTTAGCAGAACGCAACGAACGGAGACTAATAACAAACGAGTGTTCACCAAAGATTGGGCAGTGCTGCGCTGTTGGAGGAGTGGAGCGGGCAATACGAGGACAGAGGGCCAGATGGGACAACACACAAGACTGCAGCCTTCATAACCCCTCCGTGTCTGTAGGGCTTTGACAGGACCGGCTTGTTCCAAATGGCCCACCCTATTTGTTCTAGTACACTAGTTCTTTTCAAATTAGCACACTTGAATGAGAATAAGGTGGCATTCGGGAAACGTTTTCAACTAGAGCTCGTCAAAACTTTGTTTTGTGATTGCTGTAATGACTTTATTATGAATAGTAATAATTATTATGTTTCATTTTCATACCATAAAAATGCTTTGGGTAGGCTACAGTGTTGGGTTTTCATGGCAAAGAGACAGGTTTTGTGGATAAGAGATTGGACTATACTATTGATTATGAATATTTGTGAATATGTATATGTTTACACCTTACTACTTGTACGATTCATTTATTTAGTATTTGTACAGTTTGCTTTCGTTTTCTTCCTGTGTTTTGGGATGAAGTCCTTGTGTTCTCACACACATTAAAGTGAACAATCTACTCCAGTTTGTGCCCTGGCTGCAGTGAGTACCCACCCTAAAGAGTCAGTGCATCCCTACTCGTGCCCTATTCCCTACATAGTGCACTATTGAGCATAACCCAGTAGTCTCTGATCAAGGATTATGCACTACATAGGGAATCCAGTGTCATTTGGGACTGAAATTTGTCAAGTTCATAAGCCTATTGAAACCTGACTATCCATGTATCAACAGAGTGGGGAAAAATAATTGTCTGGATATGATTAAATACTTTTTTTTTTTTTTTTTTGCATTGAAGTGTTATTTTTTTGCCCGGTAATTTACAGTAAAGGACCTGAACATAAAACAAGGTGCTTTGTGGGAAATCTGTGGAGTTTTATTGCCCTCTGACATATAATGAAAGAAACATCCAGTTAAGAAACACGGAGCAGAAACTATTCTGGCCTTCAGATGCATTATGGGCATGGCTACAAATTAAGATTGTGAGCCTTTGTCATAAATCTGCCTGAGCCCTCATGCAGTTGGGCTGAGGTGACCCCCCCCCCTCGTCTTTTGGACCATTTCCATCCATCTCTCATTTCTGGCAGTGTCCCAAATGGCACCCTGTTCTCTAAATAGTTCTTTTGTTTTGACCCATAGAGTTCTGGTAGTTGTGCCATTAAAGATGCAGTCCTGGGATAGCCAAGCATTGTGCCCCTCCTCTGTCCTAACCCAAATCCTATGCCTCCTACCGGACAGCGGGGAACTCGAAGTAGTAATTGGGTCTTAAAAAGCTGCCTTGTCAGGCTGAAATGGAGGATTCGTCTCATTTTTAGAGAGATTTATTTAGGTCTCCTACTGTGCGATGAATTATAACTGACAGATGTAATGGTAGTGCCAATTAATCATTTTATAATGCAAGATGTACATACTATTACTCAAATCCCCTAAAAAAAAGTGCATTTCATGCCAAAAGTATTAGTTTAGGATGTAATTCACCCCTCCCAAAAAATTGTAATTGGACTATTTAGCCAAATGGGTGACCATGACAGGTTAAAGATACACAATTAAAAAGAATGGTCGTATATCTGATCAGATTACTTCATTCTTGATGTTGAAATATCCTATTGAAATGTGTAATATGGGCATTTCATGGACTTTATGGATGCTCAACATTTTTTTACCAATGATAGAGAAATTTCACTCATCAATTAAAGTTTGGCAGATGTTTCCAGAACTCGGAAATTGTCTGGTTTCTAGACCAAAATCGCATATGTCAACCTTGGCTGTGCAGGTCGTTGAACACCAGTTAAGTACATGTTTAATTATACTAGTGCTTATAAATGTATTCAGGTCTTTTATCTCTCTTTTCAATTACTGAATTAGTATTAGTCCTATACTCACAAGAATAGTAACCCATGGGAAATCTGTTGGAGTGAGAACATTTGGCTGGTCCTCACATCCAAAGAAGGCTATTTAAGATTGAGATTAGGGTTAGAATTGGGTAGGGTTTAGGAGTTAAGGTTAAATTTAGAGGCGTTTTGAGGTTAGGGTTAGGTTCATTTTACAGTTAGTGGTTAGAGAAAATAGGATTTTGTCTCCAAAAAGTAGTCACAAGTATAGTAAAAGTATCAATGAATGTGTGCTTGTGTCTCTGTGTGTTTCTTTATGTTGTGTTTCTGTATGTGTTTGTGTTGGAATGGCAGTGGATGGTGGTATGTGCATCCAAATTAAGGGGAAACCATAACCGACATAAAAACAATATTCTTGTGGTGTTCCTCACAGGTTAATATAACATCAATACATTTTGTGGAAAACATTGTTTACAATGTCAACATAAAATGTAATTAACCATTTGGCAGGTTTATTCAATTTAGCTTAGCTACAGTCACTTTACTACAGATTCTAATCTGACCCATATCTACACTCAGCAAAAATGCTTTACAAAACACTCCCCAGGTAGCTTTGTGGTTTATTGAACGCTCTACGCCATCTGGTGGTCAATTGAAGTACATGAAGTAGAAAGGTAAGTTCTCCCAATAACTAGCCACATGGCCCTATTCTAAGAGGATTGTGGGTAATATTTGTAGATTTTAGGATTTGCACAAAGGGTTGTACATGTTTGATGAAAGAAAGTAAATCTATACATAGGTACATATAGATAGATATTACACGACTTGTGCTGTGAGGAGTGATGGATGGATATCAAAACCGTAGACAAAAAATATACATTCAATGATGATCACTGATTTCTACTATTAGTCAAACACTGACAAGGGCAAAGTGTGTTGTTTGCAATTAGGCTCTGGTTAAGGTTTGGAGGACTGAATAGTTGGCAATGATGTGGACTAGAATCACATGACTTGGACCTGGACCCTAGTCACATTTTGCAACTTAAGACTTGACTTGGTAAAAAGAGAAAACACTTGCTACTCGAGTTCAACTTGATGTCTATGACTTGTGACTGTCTTGCGCTGTAACCTATGACTCGAGAGACTTGTTTAGATTTTCCAAGCACCTTCCTCTCACCCCCGTACCTACAGTATGTAACACTTCAATTCAACACAGCAGCACATGAATTTCGGAATGATCGCACTGGTCAACATTAGCTTCGGTTACTTAGTTAGCGTCAGTTAGAAATGAATGTAGAGAAGTTTACTTCAGGGAATTGTAGTCTTAAATTAGGTATGCTATGTTGCTAATTAGCATGTACACTTTTGTAGAGGCGATTGAAAGAAATATGTTGACATTCGTCACCTTGTTCTGAGGAGATTTAAATGGTTATCAAAATGGCGAGGTGGCGTAAGTCTACATGAAACACAGACCATATTTTGAGCGATTCTGAAATCCCTTATGGGAAAAATTAATGGGGTAAATGCAAAACGAACCGGAAACTAGCCAGTTTAGCATGTTTCCGCTAGGTTTTATGGGGATTATGAAGGGTCGACTATTTCGATTAAGTCAATTTTCATTGGGGCCAAATCTCTGGCGGTGCCCCTGAGAACCAGGCACAAGGAGTGAAGTAGTTCCTATTATGTATTCCGTAGTTGGGGAGTGAAGTCGTTCCTATTATGTATTCCGTTCTTTAGATTTAACGTCAGGGTTGCCATATTCGCGGTTTTCATGCTGAATTGGGCTACTTTTCAAACAATGTCGCTGGTGAAAATTAATTGGTCACGGATGGTGGGTTTTTAGGCTACTTCTGAACTTCACCGCGGTAGTTCCCTGGTAAAATAATCAAAATTGTGCACGAACAAAAGTTGGGCTGGTTGTCAGGCATTTTGGGCTAGTTTTGAGCAGTCGTTGTGTGGAAAATGTTTTGCTTAACCAGGCAACACTGAACGCGCTAGACATCTTGCCGCCCGCCATCTGTCAAGTGACAACCAAGCAGGAAATCCTTTTCCAGTGGATTCTTGCGGAATACGACTTTACAATAACGATACAACGGAATGGATTCTGAGAAGCCAACACAATTAACAGGTAGGTCTGATAAGAATACGGTTAATCTAAGAAAACATTAAAATCGGGCTGTTCTGTTGTATTAATAGTCGACGAAACGGAACGCTACAAGTAGTACTGTAACAACAACGATAATGTTCGCTAACATTAGCTAACTAGCGCTAGCTACCAGTTTAAGGGTATGGCGCAAATGTGACACGTTTCACTTCACTTTAGTTACTTCTCCAGACCTGACTACTATGCAGTGTCAAATGTTAAAATAACTTTCTTGGTACAGAAACTCCAGTGTCATAATACCCAGATTGAAGATGACTTGAAGAAGATAGCTAACTACAGTACTGTAGCTAGATGAGTATCGTTTGTTACTCAGAACTAGCTCAATGCCATAGCAGGCTATATTATATGATTAATATTTGGTTCTTAACTGGCTTTGTTTTCTGAACCTGTTTGAGCTTGATAGAATGAATGTACAGTAATAATTCTAGTCTTTAGCTAACCGACGTGGCTTGTAAGTCTGCGACGTTGGATCTAATTGGCATGTCAGTTAAACTTGCCTAGCCATCTGGTAAGTTACTTAATTAGCAACACATGTAGTTGCCAGTATTGTTTCCTGAGGGCTATGAAATTGTTTACTGATAGACGCAGTTGAGGTTTTTTTAGGCTCGTTAAAAGTTCTTGCTGATGAGTTTTGATGTTTGTACCAGCAGAAGACGATGTCCCTGACCCAGAGGAGGAGGAAAAGAGGCTGGCGGCAGCAGCCAGAGAGGCCAACCGTCTATCGGAGCTGAGACTGGTGCTGTTGGGCTGGAGGTGGCCTGGGAAGAGCTTGACAGGCAACACCATCCTGGGTCGCGAGGAGTTCCGTCTGGAGCGGGCCGCTGAGTTCTGCGTCAAGCGTCAGACAGAGGTGGAGGGACGCCAGATGACCATCATAGACACACCCGGCTGGTTCTCAGCACAGGACACACCGCCCGCCTACCAGCAGGAAATGGTGCGGGGTGCCACCCTGTGTGGCCCCCCCGGCCCACACGCCTTCCTACTGGTCATTCCCGTAGGGATGTTCACTGAGGTGGACCGGGCCCGCATCGAGGAGCACCTAGCCCTGTTTGGTGAGGGTGTGTGGAGGCATACCCTCGTGGTGTTCACCTGGGCGGATGTGCTGAGGAACATGTCCATCGAGAGACACATTAAGCGGGAGGGGAAGGATCTGCAGTGGGTGCTGGAAAAGTGCAAGAGGAGGTACTTTGTCATCAATAACTACATATTTGGGGAGCACCCCCAACTGAGGCAGCTCATGGAGAAGGTAGAGAAACTGGTGGCGGAAGAGGGTATCTATAACCCGGAGGAGGTGGACGTGAAGAAGAAACCTCTGGAAAAGAATGAGAACCAAACCCCAAACCGGGAGCTTGGGGCAAGACCAAAAGTGAACTCTGCCCTAGGATTAGCCAAAGTAGGCGTGGACCCACCCCACAGTGAGTCACAATTCACACTCTGGATCCAGGAAACAAGTTTCTCGTAGTCTAAACCTCTCTGGTAAAACTTAGAATACTTCTTTACTCCAGAACCGGTTAACTTGAATTACTGTTTCTGTTTCTATTAGCCTACTAAGTATTGCTATTTGAATTGCTAATGTACTAGTTATATTTGAATGTAGTAAAATAATGTATATTTCCATTGTTTTACAGTGTTTAATTAGTCAACACCACTTGACTCATTCTATTTCTACTAACCCTCTTAACATTTCTTCCTCCTTTTTTCCCCTATGCTTTCCATCCCTCCTATTCTGTCCTGTCTACTTCTGTGGGATTAGAGAAGAATCCTTGATGGTTTTCCATGACTGGGCAATATTCCTCTCCAGTAATATCAACACCACCATGAACTAGTCTAGTAAAAGATACTTCCATAGGCATGACACTGATGGTGGTTATTGTAATGATAATTCATATATGTACTAATCCATATCTGTTATGTATCCATTTTCAGATTCAGTGAATGGACTGACAAACTGACGGAGAGATGGTGAGCTACAACAGTACTGATTGGAGAGCGTTTGGATCAATGCCCGTACCTTTGTCCAACCTCGGTGGCCGTATTCATAAACTCTCTGAGTGTAGGAGTGTTGATCTAGAATCCATCTTTTAGATTGTAATAATTGAGCCCGGTAAGGGGGCCTAGGTCGTTCAGCACCCCTTCTTTGAGATGCTTTATAAATACTGGCCCCTGATTGTTTTAGACTTTCAAGGCTTTATGATTACAAGATGAGAATATAAACCTAAATAACTTCAGTAGTCAAATGTGTACCAGTATAGTCTCCATCTAGCCGCTGTTCCATGAAGGGCAGGACAGTGGGAAAGCTACTTTGAGACAAATCTACCTGAGGCTGGGACAGACACCGGAAGGACCTTAAGTACTACAAATCCCTACAGTGTATTTTAGACCGCTATACTGTACGGTTACACTAATTTACAAACATATATGTAATTGACTGTTAAAATGAACTGTGCATATCCTTTTCTACCAATTGTGACCAAAACTACAATGCATTTTAGATGTAATTTGTGATCAGGCACTCAAAGTGCCGGTACTGTTTTAGTCAACTTTTATAAAGAAAACAATATTTATGTCTGGGTTTTGTTTATGCGTGCAAAATGATACATTTGCATTTTTTATTTGTTATCAGGCTCGTGTGTCCAACCCAAACCCCTATGTAAACCAATAGCTGCTGAAATTCTGTAAAAAAATGTTTTATGACGCTGTTTTGAGGAGGTATGACATTTTACATACTGGAACTAACTGCTGAAATCTTATTTATGGTGCAAATTGGATGATGATTAATCAACAATGCATTGCATTTGCATTTTAATTTTTTTTCTTGGAAGCTGTGTGATCCAGATGCTCCCAACCTTTTCCCCCAAGGCCCCCTTTTGCACTTCAATGTGGATTTTATTATAGATATTTTATAGAAAGTTTTACTGTTGCTAATTCATATGAAACCTCTATTGAATTATATATTTTACATATGGCAGAAAGTGGTTAGGTCAATTCATAGCAACAGTTACACAAAATTACCTTCCAACCAAAGTCACATGTCTTTGAGGTTTCGAAATTATGTATTTTCTTCCCAAACTTCTGTCTGACTCACGCCTGTATAAATGGACTGATTAATTGCAGAGGCCACATGTCTGTCACAGATAGATCACCATAGACCAGTGGTTCGTAAAGATGTTTTGAGTTGGCGCCTTGTCAAGATTGTTACTGAATTAAAAAAACTATGACTATATAATACATATTTGATTTGATGATGTCATCAATTCAAATATGTATTATATAGTCATCGTTTTTTCCAGAGTTTTATTAGGCTACCCATCAGAAATGTCCAGATTAGTGACCAGGAAGCACTTGTATTTCCCTTGGTTTGGCTGTACAGATTTGATCAGCGTCTATATTTTTACATAAAAATGGCTAACATCTTTGCCAGTATAATGGTAGTTTATATAGTTATTTTTGGTATGTCTATAGAAGACCACACTGCCTTAAATGTATTTAAATATAAACCCTTTCGATATTCCTGAGGAAGAAAAGCGACCTAACCAGAAAAGCCATCCTGAAATCTGTATACAGGTAGACTGAATGATTCTGCTAATTTAGAATCCGGGGAAGTGAGATGAAATCCAGAGATTTTTAGTTGCTTAACATGCAGGTCTAAAAACCGTTTGCATGAGGATAATGCATCGCCGCTTATTCCAGCCTAATCACAGGCTACATTTGAGTAAAAAAGCAATTTTGTGTGTGTGTTTGCGTGTGATAGTTAAATTCTGTGTAGGGTCTGGTCTTATCTTGGTCTTTGGCTCCTTATATATTAAAAATATTAAAAAAAACAATAATAATGAAAAGGCTCATGTAGGGTCATTTGCAATATTTCTTAACTCAGGGCTCTTTCAAAGCATCAGACACGCTCAAAACATATACTGTTTTTTTTTTTATTAAAACGTAGGGTGGGTCTGTTGTATTGACAACCTAGATTTATTTTGTGGGGGACATAGGGTAGGATCTCTTAATTAATCAGATTAGTTAGGATTGAATTACCAATCTGATGTGGCCCATGATGATAGTATTGCAATAGGATTATTTTCTGTTGATATTATATATCCCTGTTGTCAATGTTTTCATTTTTTACACGTAGTTACTCTTATGTTACTTGTTTTTCCCAATTCTGGCTATCGATACTAGTTAGTAGTAGCTACGTACACTAACATCTGCAGTGGGTTTTACATTGATATGAAAATTGTTATAGAAACAATTTCACAAGCATTTGCTGACTAGAAAGTTTTTTGTTTCTTCCATCTTTTGATTGACATGCTGTGAGGGCTCCATGATAAGAAAAGTATCGGCACAGAAATTCCTGTTTGTGTTACTTCTGATTGATTTATTTATTTTGGGCAGATGAGGAAGCTTTGTTCGTAAATCAATACGACAAGTTGTTTTTTGTTTCCATTTCTGATTGATGCCGTTTTGTGTGAACAAACTGTGATTTCTATATTTGGTCTTTTGCTGTAGTAGACAGTTCTATTTTTCTAATGTATTCAAATAAATCACATTTTAAATTTCTGAAACTTTACTTCCAATTCTTTTGTATTTCTTTTGTTGACTTTAGTATTTCAAGCCAAAAGATAGCAGCAAGTGTTAATGAAAACTCATTATTGTAGGACTTAAAGAATGACTGTTTTTGGTATGCACATGCTGACAGCTGGTTGTTGTACCAAGACAGCCATCTCCAGGTCATTGTGTGGGCTACAAGTCTTGGGGCCTGTGTTTACTCAAACTTTTCAACAGGATAATTTTCCCAGTGTAGGTTAAGTTGTCCTTGGAGTATCACCCAATATGGTGTATGTGTTTGAGAGGGATGTTATTGACTTAATAATGAATGATTGAGATACTGCTATAATCAACAGGCCAGTAGGTGAATGAGATACTAAGTTGTTATGGCAACTATATGGATTTCAAAGTATTTTTATTCTCGTGAACACAAGTGTGAACAGATCAATTGTGATAAAGCTGAGGAGATCTCCCCAAACATGATCCCCCAACCATCGCTGTAGCACTGATAAAAATCAACATTTGTTTATCTAGTACCAGTGAATTCTCAAGTTCGCACGTAAGGCTGGCAGAGAGTCAAAGTCCCTCAAATTTCCCAACATCTGTTTGATTAAACCACTTTTCAAGTTCATGATCTGTGACCTTGAGAGAAGAAACCACACACACACACGCACACACTTTTGTCTGAATTACAACCTGATGGAACATCTAGCCAGACACATACTGCTGTGTGTAGTGTTTGTTGTCAGATGTAGAATGGCCAAACTCATATTTTATTTAGATGAGACTACACTGGTGATTTGATTTTTTTAAATTAATTTGCAGGCTTTTGTTATGTATTGACTGTTGACCTGTCTGCTGTCTCCATATATTGTTTGATGTTAAGCAATCAAGTTAATGTAAGAAAATATATTAATGTGAAATATCCAAGGGCTTCATACTGCGATTGAAATGCACTCATTTCAAAACACAGCACCAACAAACCATATCTCAAGAGGCAGAAAACTTGAAATAGGTTTTTGATTAGTCCAACGGAGTTTGTGGTGTTTGACAGTTCATACTACCTCCAGAATATTTCCTCTTGACACAGATTGAACATTTTGGGGACTCCCAAATGGTATCGCTGCAAAGTTGATGCCTGGCTGTTCATCTGAGTCATTATGCCAGGGGGTCCTGCAAAGGTTTTAATTCTGACAATGCCAGGGGGTCCTGCAAAGGTTTTAATTCTGACAATGCCAGGGAGTCCTGCATAGATGATGGTGCAAATTAGCTCCGTGATCTCCAGGGTTGAGGGGAGGGTTGACAGACAGGGTTGCCTCGTCTCATTGCGCTCCAGAGATCACTTGTGGGTCGAGTGCTTGCGCAATGAAAGTGCTCTCCTCAGGGCACACATACTTTCCAGTTGAGTGACAAGGGCAGAGCAGTTAGCAATATGTGCATTGGTTGACACATCTCGATCTTTGACTATCAGTTACTGCAGTGAAACCAGGCTTTATTTGTCAGCTGGTCATCGCAATATTGGAGGGGAGTAATAATTTTTGTGACTTTGGCTGAGTTGCTTTGTGGAACACATTCATGCAGAGGTCAGCCACAGTAGATAACCCATTTAGTGTAATGTCACCTACTGTATGCCTCGATGATACATACAGCTCCGGAAAAAAATAAGAGAACGCTGTACCTTTTTCTTTCCCTTCCAACAAAGTTGAAAAGGAAAGTTTTGAGTGAGGAACAGAAGCGTTCAATTGGTAGTGGTCTCTTAATTTTAACCCTTCGGTTCCTCACTTGTGAAACCCTTCGGTTTCACAAGTTATAGACACGGAATTAGCAACACAGGGTACAGCTGTTCGAATCCTATTGTGATGCGGGGGACATTGTTTTGCAGGGGGATAAAATTTGGCATAACCAGGAAACGTAATGAAAAGAAAGTCAATAGTGTTGTTCACATCTATGCTGGTTTCCATGTTCTGATTGTGTTGTGTATACTGGGTTTCTACAATATCTACACTGTTTAAAAGATTGGTTGGTTTTGAGGGCAGTTGGTTGGGGGTAGCAGAAGAGATTATTGTTAAAGTGATTGATAAGAACAACAACAGGCCGAGATTTACCCAAGATCCTTTCGTAGGGATTATCCCTGAGAAAGAAGAACCAGGTCTGTATCAATGTGCTCATGTTATTACTGAGTTATACTGATGTTTTTTTGTTTTTCATTTGCGTTTTACTGTTTATCCTCTTGACATATTCCTTCCCAGGCTTTGAAGTTAAGACTGTAACGGCCACAGATTCAGATGAGCCTGGCACAGTCTATTCTGATGTCAGGTATTCTGTTATTAGTCAGGAACCTCTTAAGCCTAGTCCCAACATGTTCTTCATCAATCCTGTTACAGGAGATAATACAAACAATGCTTCTGGCCTGGACAAAGTGGTTAGTGGCTCTTCGTTACTGATACTATGCAATATTCCAGTACATTTCACAATATGATTTGTATGTTTTCTTACATTTTCCAGAAATGTTAAAAATATGTATATATGGAAGGGAATGCGAGACGGACCTCTGTGCCATCCAGGCTGTGGGTGTGGCCCACATGGACCAATGGGATTTAGGTGGGTGCTGTTCTGTGTCTTTTGAAGTATAAGAAGCAACAACACCAGTGAGACCCAGACTTCAGAGACCCCGGAAGCATCATCTGAGATTCTGGCTTGAGAGTTTAGCTATTTGTAATTAGTGTTTTATGATGGGTTTCAGTTATTTTTAGCAACAGTTTTAGCAGCAATGGACAGTTAAGGAACCCTCAAATTATAACGAGTGTACTCCTGAGTGAGATACTGGTTCTGTTTTCTTCTGTGTTTAGATTGCCCCAGGTCTACCTGAGAACCTGTTATGCTGTGGGGGGAACTGTGCTGAGCTTAGTAACACATCAGTGCCACCTGTTGGACTGAGACTGTCTTGTAGTTTGCGCAGTAGGAGTTTAACAAAAAGGAAGATTTTATTGACACTTTTTAAAAGGACATTTTATATTTTATTATATAATTTAGTACTCTGCTTCAGCCTCTGACTCCTTTTAGGTAACTGTTGACACTGCTCTCTTAGGATCATTGAGATCCTAGGGCTCTTAGCATATACTAGATGCCGGCAACACAATGACTTTGGAAAATTACAAAAACATATTCTGAATCAGGTGATTAGTAATAACAATGCACACCTTCAATTTATTTCAAAATGGAAGAATACATGTGTTGATTTATGTCACTAAAATAGACATTTTTCCTCAAGTGTAACCTCCAGCATTGCTACAGTGCCTTGCGAAAGTATTCAGCCCCCTTGAACTTTTCGACCTTTTGCCACATTTCAGGCTTCAAACATAAAGATATAAAACTGTAATTTTTGTGAAGAATCAACAACAAGTGGGACACAATTATGAAGTGGAACGAAATTTACTGGATATTTCAAACTTTTTTAACAAATAAAAAACTGAAAAATTGGGCGTGCAAAATTATTCAGCCCCTTTACTTTCAGTGCAGCAAATTCTCTCCAGAAGTTCAGTGAGGATCTCTGAATGATCCAATGTTGATCTAAATGACTAATGATGATAAATAGAATCCACCTGTGTGTAATCAAGTCTCCGTATAAATGCACCTGCTCTGTGATAGTCTCAGATGTCCGTTTAAAGCGCAGAGAGCATCATGAAGAACAAGAAACACACCAGGCAGGTCCAAGATACTGTTGTGGAGAAGTTTAAAGCCGGATTTGGATACAAAAAGATTTCCCAAGCTTTAAACATCCCAAGGAGCACTGTGCAAGCGATAATATTGAAATGGAAGGAGTATCAGACCACTGCAAATCTACGAAGACCCGGCCGTCCCTCTAAACTTTCAGCTCATACAAGGAGAAGACT
>JACXGI010011163.1:0-25688 GCA_016801175.1 Esox masquinongy | reverse complement strand
CCAACAGCCCATCCATTGGTCAGGTGCACAAGGATTTGGTTGCATTTGGACAGGATGACGACAACCAGGAAATGTGCCACGTAAACACAAAGCGCATCTGCGTTTTCAGCGGAATCTCAGGAAAACAGCAAAGAAAACAGAATCTCTCTATCACAAACCGTTTTGAAAATATGTAATACTATGTAATTGTTATGCAAATACACCTCAGGCCTGGGCGGTAGCGCCTAGTCCGTCCTCAGGGGGTTAAACTAATACTTTGTTGAAGCACATTTTGATTTTATTACAGCACTCAGCCTTTTTGGGTAGGAGTCTATTAGCATGGCACATCTTGACGTGACAATATTTGTCCACTCTTCTTTGCAAAAGCGCTCCAAATCTGTCAGATTGCGAGGACATCTCCTGTGCACAGCCCTCTTCAGATCACCCCACAGATGTTCAATTGGATTCAGGTCTGGGCTCTGGCTGGGCCATTCCAAAACGTTCATCTTCTTCTGGTGAAGCCATGCTTTTGTGGATTTAGATGTGTGCTTTGGGTCATTGTCGTGCTGAAAGGTGAACTTCCTCTTCATCTTCAGCTTTCTAACGGACGCCTGAAGGTTTTGTGCCAAAATTGCCTGGTATTGGGAACTGTTCATAATTCCCTCCACCCTGACTAAGGCCCCGGTTCCAGCTGAAGAAAAACAGCCCCAAAGCCTGATGCTGCCACCACCATGCTTCACTGTGGGTATGGTGTTCTTTGGGTGATGTGCAGTGTCGTTTTTGCGCCAAACATACCTTTTGGAATTATGGCCAAAAGTTCAACCTTGGTTTCATCAGACCATAACACATTTTCCCATGTGCTTTTGGGGGACTTGTTTTTGCAAATTTCAGCCGGGCTTGGATGTTTTTCTTTGTAAGAAATAGCTTCCGTCTTGCCACCCTACCCTATAGCCCATTCATATGAAGAATACGGGAGATTGTTGTCACACGTAGCACACAGCCAGTACTTGCCAGAAATTCTTGCAGTTCCTTTAATTTTGCTGTAGGCCTCTTAGAAGCCTCCCTGACCAGTTTTCTTCTCGTCTTTTCATCAATTTTGGAGGGACGTCCAGTTCTTGGTAATGTGTGCACACTTATGCAACCAGGTTATTGTAAGGTTTTCATTTTTAATTTTTCCCCTTCGAAGATTTCAGTTTGTTTTTCAATTGAATTGTTCACATTATAGGTCACATTAAAAGTGGAAAAAATTCTGACATGATTTATCTGTGTCTCATTCTTTTACATCACAAAAAACTTGGCATTTTCACAGGGGTGTGTAGACTTTTTATATCCACTGTACCCTTGAATGTTTGGTCTTGTTACAGACACACAAGTTGACACACACAGGTGAAAATGGCAATTAAAGGTGAATTCCCCACACCTGTGGCTTTTGAAATTGCAATTAATGTCTGTGTATAAATAGTCAATGAGTTTGTTAGCTCTCACGTGGATGCACTGAACGGGCTACATACTGAGCCATGGGGAGCAGAAAAGAACTGTCAAAAGACCTGCGTAACAAGGTAATGGAACTATAAAAATGGAAAAGGAAATAAAAAGATATCCAAAGCCTTGCAAATGCCAGTCAGTACTGTTCAATCACTTATTAAGAAGTGAAAAATTCGAGGATCTCTTGATACCACACCAAGGTCAGGTAGACCAAGAAACATTTCAGCCAAAACTGCCAGAAGAATTGTTCGGGATACAAAGAAAAACCCACAGGTAACCTCAGGAGAAATACAGGCTGCTCTGGAAAAAGACTGTGTGGTTGTTTCAAGGAGCACAATACGACGATACTTGAACAAAAATGAGCTGCATGGTCGAGTTGCCAGAAAGAAGACTTTACTGCGCCAATGCCACAAAAAAATCCTGGTTACAATATGCCCGACAACACCTTGAGACGCCTCACAGCTTCTGGCACACTGTAATTTGGAGTGACGAGACCAAAATAGAGCTTTATGGTCACAACCATAAGCGCTAGGTTTGGAGAGGGGTCAACAAGGTCTATATTGAACAGAATACCATCCCCACTGTGAAGCATGGTCGTGGCTCACTGATGTTTTGGGGGGGGGTGTGCTCTAAAGGCTCAGGGTATCCTGAGAAAATTGATGGCAAGATGAATGCAGCATGTTATCAGAAAATACTGGCAGACAATTTGCATTGTTCTGCATGAAAGCTGCACATTGGACGCTCTTGGACTTTCCAGCACGACAGTGACCCTAAGCACAAGGCCAAGTTGACCCTCCAGTGGTTACAACAGAAAAAGGTGAAGGTTCTGGAGTGGCCATCACGGTGTCCTGACCTTAATATCATCGAGCCACTCTGGGGAGATCTCAAACGTGCGGTTCATGCAAGACGACCAAAGACTTTGCATGACCTGGAGGCATTTTGCCAAGACGAATGGGCAGCTATACCACCTGCAAAAATTCGGGGCCTCATAGACAACTATTACAAAAGACTGCACGCTGTCATTGATGCTAAAGGGGGCAATACACAGTATTAAGAACTAAGGGTATGCAGGCTTTTGAACAAGGGTCACTTCATTTTTTTCTTTTTTGCCATGTTTTGTTTTATGTTTGTGCCATTCTGTTATGACCTACACTTGAATGTGAATTCCATAAGAAATAAAAGACATGTTTTGCTTGCTCACTCATGTTTTCTTTACAAATATGGTACATATCAGTCAAAGTTTCAAAATCAATGCCAAAATTTCACAATTGCTGCCAGGGTATGCAAACTTATGAGCACAACTGTATATTCAGCAATTTTTTGCATCATTTCTCAGGATGGGGTGGAAGTGTTGTTTCGATTTCAAGTGCACTGGTCAGGATTGGAACACATTCGATATGTGCTTAGACCAAAGGACCCCCCTAGGCTACAACACTTCTTCATTATATCTTCTCCCTTTATCTCTCTATCTCTGATAGACAATGCGTGGTGAGGCGGAGGGTGAAGAGAAAACGTTCAACACTCTCCAGGAGGAACTGAGACAGGCGACTGCTGTGAATGAGCGGATGACGCGGGTCCACAGTGAACGAGACAATGAGCTAGAACACTACCATCAAATAGTAGCCAGGCTGGAAGAGCGCTGGCAGGCTGTGTTCATCCAGATAGACCTGCGTGAACGTGAGCTTGACTTCTTGGGGAGGCAGATGCACTCATACCGCGAAAGCTATGACTGGCTCATCAGATGGCTTGGTGATGCCAAGCAGAGACAGGAGAAAATCCAGGCCGTGCCCATCGGTAACAGCAAGGCGCTCAAACAGCAGTTGGCACAGGAGAAGGTATGTCTAATAATGATAATAGCGGAGATAATGCATCAAATTAATGGTGCTCCATGGTGGACTGTAACGGTGTTACAATATCTAGACGCAGTTAGTCCATGGGGCCACACCAAAATACTCCTTTTGTAAATAATTTAATTTGTGTTCACTCTGCCCTCATATTTATCCTCACATTAAGTATTATTCCATTTTCTTTTTCGGAAAACCTCAGCTACAAGTTAAACACAAACAATTAGGCATTAATAGTCACATTCATGGGTTTCATTTACAGATGTTGGTAAATAATTCAGTCTGCTGAACAATAATCTGATTAAAAAACAAATGACTAAATTCTTAAGAATGTTTTCAGTGAAGAAATTGATTGCTGTCTCTGAAATCCAAATGCTCCGTGAGAACTGTGTGGAGGTTGGAATTTGAGAACTATGAGCTTGATACAACATTGAACACACTATGTCCTGGGAAATCGTATCTTTTATTATAGAAGTTCTCATCTTCTAGCTACTCCTTTGTGGGTTCTAAGCAATTGTGCTTTGAGAGTTTAAGATTTTAATACCTTTAGTTGAAACCATTCAGACTTTCCCCATAATCCTTTGGGATCCACCCTTGTCTCACAAAAAAGCATTCCAACCCTGCCTATTTACAAATGGTATTGGTATTTAGAAATGAGGACGACTGAGACAAATCCAGTGGTACAACCCATAAGTCTGTAAACAAACAATGTTTAAAAGGGTTTGAAAATCCAGGCTCTTCAGACCCAAGAAGCTGTCAATTATATTGTAATCATTTATCACTGCAGAAACTCTTAGAAGAGATCGAGAAGAACAAAGATAAGGTAGAGGAGTGTCAAAAACATGCAAGGGCATACATTGATGCAGTAAAGGTGAGTTTACAGATCACTTAAAATAAGAGGATTCATATAGAGATCTGTTGCATTCATTATATTTTGTCCATGACATGTTATGGCCATGTGTTTTCGCCAGGATTATGAGCTTCAAGTGGTGACATACAAAGCTCTGGTGGAGCCCATGGCTTCGCCCCTTAAGAAAACCAAAATGGAGTGTGCATCTGATGATATCATCCAAGAGGTAGGTCATACAGGCATGATAGTATATTTATTTAATTTTCTATTAAAGATGAAGACTCAAGCCAAAGAAGCATTATACCAAAGTAGTATGTAGTACACTAAGTAATATGAAAACAGTATTCAAGTACTATTTAAATATTAATAACTATGTTTAATTGGGTTGAAATACCATTTCAGTACACTTAACATATACTCCAAATGCATTTCAAATATAATATTTTTTAAATAAATCCATAGTGTATTTTAATTTTTACTAACATGCTATTTGCAATCATGTATTACAAGTAAACTAAAGTATGGAATATGTTTTTTAAATATTATATAGTGTACTAAAGTACAACATCAGTGGTTCTAAAATAATACATTGTACCTATACTAATAAAAGTCTGGAAATGTCTTTCAGTATGTGACTCTGAGAACCCGCTACAGTGAGCTGATGACTCTGACCAGCCAGTACATCAAGTTTATCACAGAGACACAGCGCCGCCTTGAGGACGAGGAGGTAATTACGGGACACCCATTGAAGATGGCAGCAGATCCTTGCACCCCAACAACTTTACTAACTATAACAATAGTCTGGTACAAGATCTGTTTGTGCTAATGTAACATGTCAACTCTTTGACATGAAGTACTGGCATGATGGCGCAAACCTATTTGTAGACCTAGACTACAATATACCATATGTTGACACCAATATGTCAGTATGGCATGTAATCAACCTTTTTTTTAACCTTGATACACCTTGATGGGATATTCAGTCGCGTCAGATTGTTGACACCCTTGATAAAGGTGAGAAAATATATCCTGATACTTGGGTATGTTAAGACGAACCATGACATCAAATATCCACCTGTAATTTTACAGTAGTTATTTGTCTCATGAATTCTCATTCTAACACCAAATCGACTACTGATCTCTGATATTAGGGGACTGTATTTTCACAATGGAAATATAGCACATTACCCTACTTTTTTTGCCAATCTTTAACAAGGATGCCAATAACGTTGAGAAAAATGTAAAATTCTGAGGTACACCTAACATTAAAGACTTCCTCTTTCAATTTGTATTGATAAATTAAATAGTGTTTACATAATTCGTTATTCATGATGATTGAGTCGAGCAAGTCTGCTCCAGACATTTTAGCTTTGATAAATAGGCCTTAGTTGTGAACGGTTTGAAGTAGATATGTGCATTTTTTGCATATGGCACAAACACAATGCTGAACTCTGTTTCAAGGGCAGAGACTGTTGTACACAGCCTAATCATATTTGCCTCTTGTCACAGGTAAAATGATTACACCCATAGCAAAGCACACCAGACTTGAAACAGAAATATCATACTTCCTTCAAACGGGAAATGTGGCATGACAAAAATATTTTGGATGTATGGTTAGAGAGACTGATAAAGGTCACTGTGCCATTCAAATGTATTATCTGAGTGGCACTAGGGCTGTAAAGTCTAAATGCCATTTGCATTCAACAGGTCACATTTATGTGACTGTTCCAAAGAATGTATTAAGGTTAGGGAAATTTCTGCGTCACAGTTGAGAGTTCTTCAAGGCACAACAATGTTGAAAACCAGTGGTATGTGGCATGTCAGGGACTTTTTTTTTGTCATGGTCTGTCAGGATGGAAACATTGTTAACCAAATGATTGCTTAACAAGGTGGCTTTTGTTGAGCAAAGTTGGATTAAGTGCCCTACCCTTGACCAAGGCAGCTTTGCTCCTAGGGCCGTTGTTAAAAATGACTGATCTTTTTCTCAGGGGAACTTAGGATATGCAAGAAAATAAAAAAAACATTTCCATAGCAGGCAAACAAACATGTACAACAAGACAAGCAACCTGTATTTGATTTGCTTTAATAAAAAATGAATTAGATTTAGCATAGGTCAGTACATAACGATAAGTAAATGGAAATGCTAGTGCTGCAGTACACCTCATTTCCCCTAAGTAAGTCACTCATTTCCAATACAGTGTGGTGCATGGATGTGTAAGCAATGTCTAAATGACACCTGCGCCTATATTTTGACAGAAGCTAACACCTGTCCCCCATTCAACCCTGTCTTTTATTTTTACTAATCGACTTCTGCAATTGTATTTGTTATTTCAGCCTTGAAACCAAAATGTTCTGCCACATATTTGGTTATTAGCACTCTGTAATATAAATAGCCATTCAGAATTTATTCTTCCAAATGACCAGTTTGGTTTCTCCCTTTTTTCCTAACTTTGTTTGTTTTTTTGTTTTTTGTTTTTGCTTCTTTAAACTGCTTGCCAGTGCTTTGTCATGATGAATATTAATCCCATGTTTGGGCGCTTAAGATGTGAATAATCCACAAAGCACCAGGTATTTGAATTGATCCCCTCTCCGCATTTCACTCTTCTGCATTGTTAGTCTTCTTTCTCTGTTATCATTAGACATCTGTGTTTCATTCACACCAGTAAAATCAATTGACAGGAACATCTTAAGTATGAATTCCTATTTTTGGATCTTGTTTACTCTCACATGCAGAAAGTCCAGGTTCCCCAATAATTTAAATAAATGTAGATCTACATTTTGTCTTGTCTTATATATTGTAACTGTAAATCCATTGAAATACATAGTCACTTTGTAGTGGAATATTTTTATAAGACCCAAAGAAGAGATACTGCTGTTATTGACAGTGGTAAAGGGTATCCAAATAAAAAAGTAGTTCAGTCTTTACTTGCTGCTTCACTGAAGCTACAGTCTCTGAAGAAAAGGAAATAAAATTAATTTGTTTACTATCTAGAGTTTTGACATTTTGTTCACAAACCTGGCCATGTAAGTGCATAAAAATAAACATTGTACTGATCAACTTAATCTAAGCTTCTAATAGGTGCACGTTGCATATCTTTGCACATAATCATTTTTCTGGTTAAACCCATCTCACTCAAAGATAAAGCTCTAGAGTAGTAGCCAAGTTACTGTACATTGATTCTTATTCAATCATTGTAATGAAAGATGCCCTCATAATACCTTAAGAAAAAAGTCTGTACATACAGTACCTCAAGTGCATGATGCCATTCAATATCCCAATGGTGTTGTGTTGTGAAGTTTTATTCTGTGTGGCAAACATGAATTAAACATGACAAGACATTATTGTTTATTTTCCCCAAATAACAAATAATTATTTTCTTAGAAAACAATATGTATTTCTTTAAAATACTTGTCATGTATTTACATCTATATGTATCTACACACTATATCTGTCTATTTAAAACATAACACTTAAGTGCTTTAGGGTACTCAAACATTGATTACCTAACGGTAATACTTAATACTGATTATCTAACTGTATTTTTCCCTTTACTCTTTGCTTTTAATACAGAAAGCTACTGAAATACTCAAAGAAGAGGAGAGAAAAAAGATGGCTGAGATGCAGGCTGAATTAGACAAACAAAGGCAGTTAGCTGAGGCACATGCAAAAGCTATTGCTAAAGCCGAACAAGAAGCCCAAGAACTGAAGTTAAAAATGCAAGAAGAGGTTAGCAGGAGGGAGGTTGTAAAAGTGGATTCTGAAAAACAGAAGCACAACATACTGCAGGAACTGCAAGAACTCAAGAGCCTATCAGAGCAGGAAATCCAAACAAAGAGCAAGCAGGTTGAGGAGGCACTCTATAGTCGCACTAAGATAGAGGAAGAGATCTTCATAATCAGAATTCAATTAGAAACAACAATGAAGCAGAAGGCCACAGCTGAGGCTGAACTTCAGCAGCTCAGGGACATGGCTGCAGAAGCTGAGAGGCTACGGAAAGTTGCTCAGGAGGAGGCAGAGAAGCTTCGCAAGCAGGTGAATGAAGAATCTCAGAAAAAGCGCAATGCAGAGGAGGAGTTGAAATGCAAAGCAGAGGCAGAACAAGAGGCTGCCAGGCAAAAGAAGAAGGCTATTGGTGAGTTGCAGAAGTTCAAGATGCAAGTTGAAGAGGCAGAAAGGCGCATGAAACAGGCAGAGGAGGAGAAGCAGAGGCAGGTCATGGTGGCAGAAGAGGTGGCACAGAAGAGTGCTGCTGCTGAGCTACAAACCAAACGCATATCCTTGAACGAGAAGGCTGTGAAGCTTGAGGCCTCACTGAAACAAGAACAGGGCACTGTTATTCATTTGCAGGAAGAGGCAGAGCATCTCAAAAAGCAACAAGAGGAAGCCAGTAAAGCCAGGGAAGAAGCAGAAAAAGAGCTTGAAAAGTGGAGGCAGAAAGCCAACGAGGCACTCCGCTTGAGGCTTCAGGCTGAGGAAGCAGCCCTCAAGAAGAGCCAGGCTCAGGAGGAAGCAGAGAAACAGAAAGAGGAAGCTGAACGAGATGCAAAGAAAAGGGCTAAAGCTGAAGAGGCTGCGCTTAAGCAAAGAGATATGGCAGAAAAGGAGCTGGAGAAACAAAGGAAATTGGCAGAAGTAACAGCCCAACAGAAACTCTCTGCAGAACAAGAGCTAATTCGCCTAAGAGCTGATTTTGACCATGGTAAGCAACAAAGGTCACTGTTGGATGAAGAGCTCCATCGTCTGAAAAATGAGGCAAATGCTGCTCTAACACAAAGGAAACAGCTGGAAGATGAATTGGCCAGAGTGAGAAGTGAAATGGAAGTTCTTCTTCATATGAAGTCTAAAGCCGAAAAGGAGGCCATGTCAAAAACAGAGAAAAGCAAACATCTTCTTGAGTCTGAGGCATTGAAAATGAGGCAACTAGCTGAAGAGGCAACTAAGCTTAGATCAATTGCTGAAGAAGCAAAGAAGCAGAGGCAGGTAGCAGAGGATGAGGCTGCTCGGCAAAGAGGTGAGGCTGAAAAGATACTCAAGGAAAAACTGTTAGCCATTAATGAAGCAACTTGCTTAAAAACTGAAGCTGAAATTGCCCTGAAAGATAAAGAGGCAGAAAATGAGCGGCTTCGGAGAAAAGCCGAAGATGAGGCATACCAGAGAAAGGTCCTGGAAGACCAAGCAAAACAGCACAAGCAAGATATTGATGAAAAGATCACCCAGCTCAAGAAGACTTCTGAGTCTGAATTGGCGAGGCAGAAGAAGATTGTAGAAGAAACTCTTAAACAGAGGAGGGTGGTTGAGGAAGAGATTAGCATACTAAAACTCAACTTTGAGAAGGCAACTACAGGCAAGCTGGATCTTGAGTTGGAGTTGAACAAACTAAAAGGCATTGCAGATGAGGCAGAGAAGAAAAAAGTCAAAGCTGAGGAAGAAGCTGAGAAACTCAGAAAGCTAGCATTAGAAGAGGAGAACAAAAGAAAGCAAGCTGAAGAGAAAGTTAAAAAGATCACTGCTGCAGAGGAAGAGGCTAGACAACAACGACAAGCAGCTCAGAAAGACGTTGAGCGCCTCAAAAAGATTGCAGCCGATGCTAACAAGCAAAAGGAGGATGCTGATAAAGAAACAGAGAAACAGATTTGTCTTGCCAAAGAGGCTGCAGAGAAATGTAGTGCTGCAGAAAAGAAAGCACAGGATGTTCTAACCAAGCAGAAAGAGGACAGTCTTTCCCAGGGCAAGCTTAAAGAGGAGTTTGACAAGGCTAAGAAGCTTGCGCAAGAAGCTGAAAAGGCCATGGAGAAAGCAGAGAAAGAAGCTGCTTCACTGCGTCAAAAAGCAGAAGATGCTGAAAAACTGAAAAAAGCGGCTGAAGCCGAGTCTGCGAAACAGGCAAAGGCTCAGGAGGATGCTGAGAGACTGAGGAAAGAAGCAGAGCAAGAGGCTGCAAAGCGAGCAGAAGCAGAATCTGCTGCACTGAAACAAAAACAACAGGCAGATGCAGAGATGGCCAAGCAGAAAGAGTTAGCAGAAAAAACAATAAAGCAGAAGACACAAGTTGAGCAGGAACTGACAAAGGTGAAACTGCAACTGGATGAGACAGATAGACAGAAATCTGTTTTAGATGAGGAGCTTCAGCGCCATAAGGATGAAGTTAGCAATGCCCTCAGGCAGAAAGCTCTAGTGGAGGAAGAGCTATTTAAGGTCAAGGTCCAGATGGAGGAGCTGGTCAAACTTAAGCTTAAAATTGAGCAAGAGAACCAGTATCTTATGAGTAAAGACAAAGATAATACAAAGAAATTACTTGAAGAGGAAGCTGAAAACATGAAGAAGTTGGCAGAGGATGCTGCAAGGCTAAGCGTAGAAGCTCAGGAGGCGGCCAGAGAGAGAAAGATTGCAGAATCAGAGCTGGCTGAACAGAGGGCTCTTGCTGAAAAAATGCTCAAGGAGAAAATGCAAGTTATCCAAGAAGCAACTAAACTCAAAGCTGAGGCAGAGAAGCTCCAGAAACAAAAAGAAAAAGCTCAAGAGCAGGCCCAACAACTGCTGAAGGACAAGCAGCAGATGCAGCAGCGTCTGGAGGAAGAGATTGAGGGCTTCCAAAAATCCTTAGAGGCTGAGCGCAAGAGGCAGCGTGAAGCAACTGCAGAGGCAGAGAAACTGAAGCTTAGGGTGACACAGCTAAGTGAGGCTCATTCTAAATCAGAAGAGGAGGCAAAGAAATTCAAGAAACAAGCGGAAGAGATTAAAATTATTCTCCAACAGAAAGAGCAACAAGCTGCAGAAAAAGTAATTGTAGAAAAACTGGAGGTTCAAAGATTACAGAGTAGTAAAGAATCTGATGACCTACGCAAAGCCATAGTGGAGCTTGAGAAAGAAAAGGAGAAATTACAAAAAGAGGCTGCAGATCTACAGAATAAGTCGAAAGAGGTATTGTGCAATGTGAAATTAAAAACACTTGAAGGTCCAAATTTAAATAGCTTTTCATTTGAATTGAGGCGAATGACAACAATACTGTGTCTAGAAATGTCTCATGAATAACCAAATTTCATGTCTTCTGGTATATTCTTGAAGTTTCTTTTCAAAATCAAATAGTTTTCCAAGACATTTTCAATAAAAATACTGAATAATTTGTGGTATATAAGATAACTTTTATTTATGAATATGATTATATTTTTTAGCACTTTAGTATTATCAATTTAATTGAATGTTAAGCTCAAGTGAAAAAAGTTTGCTTGAAGTTGTATTGATTTTCTCTTTCTTTTTTCCTAAATTAGATGGCTAATGCACAGCAGGAACAGATGAAACAGGAGAAAAACATTATTGAGCAGACTTTCTTGACAGAAAAGCAAATGTTGCTGGAAAAGGAAAGGCTCATCGAAGAAGAGAAAAAGAAGCTTGAGAAACAGTTTGAGGATGAGATTAAGAAGGCCAAGGCCCTCAAAGATGAACAAGATTATCAGAAGAAGCTGATGGAACAGGAGAAAAAGTTACTTCAGGCTGCTATGAATGCTGCTGTAAAAAAGCAGAAAGATGCTGAGGAAGAAATGCGGAACAAGCTGAATGAGATACAGGATCTTGAAAAGAAAAGACTTGAACAAGAGAAATTGTTAAATGAGGAAAATAAAAAGCTTAGAGAGAAGCTGGAGCACTTATCTACACCGAAAAAATCTACTACATCCCTCACTAAAGAAATGGAGATACAAACTGATGATGTTCCTGAAGATCAGCTTATTGCAATGACAATGGTGAGAACCACAAAGAAAGCATTTAATGGGTCTCCAGAACAAGACAGTGCAAAGAAAGAAGAATCACCATTTACTTTTGATGGGATTCGGGAGAAGGTTACTGCCAACAGGCTACATGATATTGGTATACTGAACAAGAAAGATTTTGACAGGTTGAAAAAAGGTAAAACTACAGTTCAAGACATGAGCAAGACTGAGAAAATGAAAACATGTCTCAAAGGCAACAATTGTGTTGGTGGAGTCTTGACACCGACTCAGGAAAAAATGAGTGTGTATCAGGCCATGAAAGATAAAAAAATTTCTTCTGCTGCTGGTACAATGCTTCTTGAAGCTCAGGCAGCATGTGGGTACATCATAGATCCAGTGAAAAACAGAATGCTCTCTGTGAATGAAGCTGTAAAGGAGGAATTAATAGGCCCAGAACTCCACAACAAAATGCTTTCTGCAGAAAAAGCAGTGACTGGTTACAAAGATCCATATACTGGAGACAAAATCTCACTCTTTGAGGCCATGAAAAAGAGTCTGATTGAACAAGACCATGCTATTAGACTTCTGGATGCTCAGATTGCAACTGGTGGAATAATTGACCCTGTCAATAGTCACAGAGTACCTCACGCAACAGCCTATAAGCAGGGCCAATTGGATGCTGAAATGAACAAAACTCTTCTGAACCCTACTGATGACTCAAAGCTATTCATTGACCCAAGCACTCAGGAGATGCTGACATATCAGCACCTATTGGAGAGGTGTATCCCTGATGCTGAGACAGGCATGCTTTTGTTACCAATAACAGAAAATGCTTCCCAAAGTGAGAAGATTTATACATCTGATGAGACAAAAGATGTACTAACTAAAGCAACTATTTCTGTACCATTTGGAAGATTCCAAGGAAAGACTGTGACCATTTGGGAAATCATAAACTCAGAGTACTTCACAGGGACCCAGAGAAAGGAACTGATTCGTCAGTACAAGACCGGAAAAATCACTGTGGAAAAAATTATCCGAATTGTAATAAGTGTCGTGGAAGACAAAGAGAAGAGTAATGAAATTGTGTTTGACGGTCTGAGGAATCCAGTCACTGCAGCTGAACTTCTAGAATCTAAGATCATAAATAAAGACCTGTTCAATAAATTGCATAATGGCAAAACAACTGTCAAAGAAATCTCTGAGATGGAGCCTGTTAAGAAAGCCTTAAGAGGAATATATAGCATTGCTGGAGTAATTATTGAGTCAACAAATGAGAAAATAACATTCTATCAAGCTGTAAAGAACCAGATGCTCACTCCTGAGACTGGATTGAGTCTTCTTGAGGCTCAAGCTGGGACCGGATTTGTAATTGACCCTGTGAAAAATCAAAAGCTCACTGTAGATGAGGCTGTTAAATCATGTCTAGTTGGTCCAGAATTGCATGAAAAACTCCTGTCTGCTGAAAGAGCTGTTAATGGATACAAAGATCCCTATACTGGAAAGACTGTATCCCTGTTTGAGGCAATGAAGAAAGACCTCATTAAGAATGACCAGGGTATCCGTTTGCTAGAGGCTCAGCTTGCAACTGGAGGTATAATTGATCCAGTCAGAAGTTATCATATCCCACATGAACTTGCATGCAAACGTGGATATTTTGATGATGAAATGAACAAGATCTTGTGCGACAACACTGATGTAACAAAAGTATTTTTTGATCCTAACATGTGGGAGAATGCATCTTATAGCCAACTCATGAAAAAATGTGTCACTGACCAAGAGACTGGGTTTCCATTACTTCAGCTCTCAGAGAAAGCAATTCAAAATTCAAAAGAGAAGCAGAAGTCAAAAGAGGAACAGCAATATACTGAGGTCCAGTCTAAAGATGCCCTGAACCAGGCAACTATGGAGCTGCAGTTTGGACCTTTCAAAGGAAGGAAAGTCACCATTTGGGAGATCATAAACTCTGAATATATTACAGAGACACAAAGAATCGAGTTGATTCGTCAATACAGAACTGGAACAGTGACTATTGAAAGAATGATCACAATTATTGTAACAATTATTAACGAAAAGGAGACAAAGAAACTGGAAAAGGAACAGCCCAGCTTTGAAGGACTTAGAGCAGCTGTCACTTCTAGCTCATTGTTTGAATCCAAAATCATTGATAAAGATACATATGACCAACTCCAACAGGGCAAAAAGAAACCCAAAGAGATCAGTGACATTGACCCAGTCAGAACGTACTTGCAAGGAACCGATGGACAGATTGCAGGGATTTTTATGGGTGACTCGAAGGAAAAGGTAAGCATTTATCAAGCAATGAAGAAGAACATTTTGAGGCAAAAAACAGGTCTTGCTTTGCTTGAAGCACAAGCAGCAACTGGTTTTGTTATTGATCCCATCAAAAACCAGAGGTACACTGTGGATGATGCTGTAAAAGCAGGAGTTGTTGGTCCTGAGGTTCATGAGAAACTTCTTTCTGCTGAGAAAGCAGTGATTGGTTACAGAGACCCCTACACAGGCAACAAGATTTCCCTTTTTCAAGCTATGAAGAAGGAGCTTGTGTTACGTGAACATGCTATTCCTCTGTTGGAAGCTCAGTTGGCCACAGGAGGGATTATTGACCCAATCAACAGCCACCGTGTTCCCAATGATGTGGCGTTCCAACGTGGCTATTTCAATAAACAGATGGCAAAGTCCTTTGCTGACCCCTCAGGGGATGTCAAAGCTTTTGTTGACCCCAACACTAATGAAAGTTCCACCTATAAACAACTACAAGATAAATGCATAAAAGATCCAGATACAGGTTTCTGCTTCCTCACACTATCAACGGCTGAAGCTCAAAGTCCAGTGGAACAGTCCTATGTATACAATGAACAACAGGCACAGACAGACTTGGCTAACACTCAAGTGGATATTCCTCATCCAAACTATTCTGGAGAGATAATGACCTTATGGGATGTTATGAGGTCAAATATGCTACCTGAAGAGGAAAAGCTAAGGCTACTGGAACAGTATCGCCGTGGACAAATCACAAAGGAGAGAATGATCATCATTGTCATTGAAATCATTGAACAAAGAGAGATACTGAAAGCAGAGCAGAGCATGTCCTGTGATGTGATCAGACGTAGGGTCAATATTGAGGAGCTCTATAGTTCTCGCATTTTAGACCTTGAAACATACAATATGTTAAAGCAAGAGAAGAAAACTATACGTGAGGTAATGGAAATGCCCTCTGTAAAGCAGTATCTGTTTGGCACCGGCAGCATTGCAGGAATTCTCTCAGACACCCCTTCTAAGGTCAGCATTTACCAGGCCATGAAGAGAGGTCTCATTAAGCCTGATTTTGGCATTAGCCTCCTGGAGGCCCAAGCAGCAACAGGATTCATTATTGATCCAGTAAAAGATGAATTGCTCACAGTTGACGAGGCTGTGCGCAAAGGACTTGTTGGTCCTGAAATCCATGATAAACTTCTCTCTGCCGAGAGGGCAGTTATTGGCTACAAGGATCCTTATAGTGGAAAAAGTATCTCTCTCTTCCAAGCAATGAAAAAAGACCTTATTCCTGAGGACTATGCCCTGAGGCTCCTTGAAGCCCAGGTTTCCACTGGAGGCATTATGGATCCAGAATACTACTTCCATCTTCCCATAGATGTTGCTATGCAACGTGGATACATCAACAAAGAAACACATGACCGGATTACTAATTCAAACAGTGATGTACAAGGATATGTTGATCCAACTACAGACGAGAAACAGACCTATGCACAGCTGCTAAAAAGATGCAAAGTTGATAAAGGTAGTGGTCTGCGATTACTTTCACTCGCAGACAGAAGACTGCTTTTTAAGGGTCTCAGAAAGCAAATTACTTTGGATGAGTTGCTCCGTTCACAGATTATTAACCAAAAGACATACAATGATCTCATTGACGGCCTTATCTCAGTAGAAGAGGTCAGCAGAGAGGTAAAAAAGTACCTTGAGGGCACAAGCTGTATTGCTGGAGTATATGTGGAATCCAGCAAAGAACGTCTGTCCATCTACCAAGCAATGAAAAAGAACATGATAAGACCTGGGACAGCCTTTGAACTTCTTGAGGCTCAAGCAGCAACAGGATATGTCATTGACCCAATAAAGAACCTAAAGCTGAATGTCAGTGAAGCTGTCAAAATGGGAGTTGTTGGTCCAGAGTTCAAAGACAAACTCATCTCTGCTGAGCGTGCTGTAACAGGCTACAGGGATCCATACTCTGGCATGACCATGTCTCTATTCCAGGCCATGAAAAAGGGTCTCATTCTGAAAGACCACGGCATTCGTCTGTTGGAAGCCCAAATTGCCACTGGTGGGATTATTGATCCAGAAGAGAGTCATCGCCTGCCAGTAGAGATGGCCTACACACGTGGCTTATTTGATGAGGAAATGAATTGCATTCTTACTGATCCATCTGATGATACCAAAGGCTTCTTTGACCCTAACACTGAGGAGAACCTCACTTACCTGCAGTTGATGGAGCGATGCATGATTGATCCAGAAACTGGATTAGCACTTTTGATGTTAAAAGAAAAGAAACGTGAGAGAAAGACATCCTCCAAGTCTTCTGTGCGTAAACGCAGAGTAGTCATTGTTGACCCAGAGACAGGCAAAGAAATGTCTGTGTACGAGGCATATCGGAAAGGACTTATTGATCAACAGACCTACATGGAGCTGGCAGAGCAGGAGTGTGAGTGGGAAGAAATTACTATCTCCTCATCTGATGGTGTTGTGAAGTCCATGATCATAGATAGAAGGTCTGGACGACAGTATGACATTGACGATGCCATCACTAAAGGTCTGATTGACCAGTCTGCTCTTGATCAGTATCGTGCTGGCACATTATCCATCACAGAGTTTGCCGATATGCTGTCTGGAAACATGAGTGGAACACGATCCCGGTCTTCCTCTTTTGGGTCCACTTCATCTTACTCCAGTAGCCCAGCACCCGCTATCAAACCTCCAGCAGTTGTATGGAATGACCCAACAGAAGAAACCGGCCCTGTAGCTGGAATACTGGATACTGATACATTGGAGAAGGTGTCTGTCACAGAAGCCATGCACAGGAATCTTGTGGACAATATCACTGGTCAAAGACTGCTGGAGGCTCAGGCTTGTACCGGTGGCATCATTGATCCAAATACTGGAGAGAAGTTCTCAGTTGCGGATGCAATGAACAAGGGACTTGTGGATAAGATCATGGTTGACCGAATCAACCTGGCACAGAAAGCCTTTAATGGATTTGAGGATCCCAGAACCAAAACAAAAATGTCTGCTGCACAAGCATTAAAGAAGGGTTGGTTGTACTATGAGGCTGGTCAAAGATTCTTGGAAGTACAGTATCTAACGGGTGGGTTAATTGAACCAGACGTAACTGGCAGAGTCCCACTGGATGTTGCAGTCAACAAGGGCACCCTAGATGCACGTACTGCACAAAAGTTAAGAGATGTCAGTGGATACTCCAAATACCTCACATGCCCCAAAACAAAGCTTAAGATCTCATACAAGGATGCCTTGGAGAGGAGCATGATTGAGGAGGGATCTGGTCTCCGTTTGTTGGAAGCCTCTTCTCAATCAACAAAAGGCCTTTACAGTCCCTACAGTGTTAGTGGTTCTGGGTCAGCATCTGGCTCTCGGCCTGATTCAAGAACTGGGTCCCGGTCAGGCTCCAGACGAGGGAGCTTTGATGCCACAGGCTCCAGTTTCTCCCCCAGCTTCTCCTCCTCATCCTTTAGTTCCACAAGCTATGGCCGTAGATATGATGCAGGATCACACAGTGGACTTTGCATGAAGGAGCTAGCACTAGCCCTGGTATCATTAGCAGTGACCAGGAACTGCAGCTCGGATGATGGAATTTTCACAACAATACAACCTAGTCGCTCAGCAGTTGCCTAATTTCTGGTAGAAAGAAGACTACCTTTATTCAGCTCTGCATGTGGTTATTATGGAGCTTTAAATGATTAGTTATTATTTTTCTTGTTTCTACTGTAAAAGAAATGTATTTTATTTGAACCAAATCTCAATTCTTTTATGTACATGGCATGTTAAACATTTGGCTCAGTAAATTTAAGTTGTCTTTTAGGTTAATTTCAGATTTACATTTTAAAAGTAGATTTCATTTGCTCTCTTTTGTATTATGTAGTCTCACAAATCATTATTTATACTCTTACATACAAAAGAGTGGTTAATTATCTTTTTAATGTTAGACATATATAATATTTCTATATTTTAAAGACAGCTTGTTATTAATTTTCTTTTAATATTCTTCTATGATTACTTTTCCAGATTTTTTGTTATAATTTTCCTGTTTAAAAAAGGTTTTTGTTTTTATGGCAAGCCAAATTAGATATAAAAGCTGATAAACTGGCATCTGTATATTTGTTAGGAGAGAGACAAAGTATTTAGAGAAGAAAGTAACACTTCCAATCTGCAGAGCAGAATAAGGAGTCATATCAAATCATAATAGCACTGGAGGAAATTCTTTGAGAATACCAAGCTTCAAGATCTTTTCTAATCTCAGCTACGCTGATGCCAATACTCTGCCAATGACTTGATTCTGTCTCCTGCTTTTGATATTCAGTCTATTATTCTTTTAAAACCATGCAGTCTTCATACAGTCAAGCACACTCATAAAGACAACATTCTGAGGATGGAACACCAACAAAATCAAACATGGACAAACTCACCTGCAGTAAAAGATGCCCTAAAATGACAATAGACACCCCTGTTCTCATCCTTCAGGAGTGTCAATGCTTCTCTGGACAGTTTTATAAAGTAAGTTACATCTAAACATTTCATTTGATAGTTTAGCTGGACAGAAATCATATATTATGTGTTTGAATATTTTTAAAATCCTTGTAACCTATGTTTTGTCCGTATTTTACTCCTTTAGACATCTTCACTCTCGCTCATTTTCTTGATGCTATTGCATATTTCCTAAAACCCTCAAGCCAGAACGAAGAATTTACCGGAGACTTGCCGCAACGTTCACAAACAAAACTACATCAATACGAATTTCCATTATTAATTTTAGCCATTTTATTTTCTAACATTTATTAACAAATACCTTAACACCTCAAAGGTATTGATTTTTACAAAGCAACATACAATTAATCACTGTGCTGCATGTTTGAACCTCGACTTTAGCCTTTTATCCTACACCTGTCACAGATATATATATCCTCAAACAAAAACAGACCTAACCACTGCTACATTAATCACTGTATGAAAAATATTTTGTAAGTGCCTAAATATTCAATGCATTAACAGTTGGCATAGAATACACAATGGTTATTGTACTGTAAAGTTAGTGATTCACAACTAAGCAAAACATTAAAAAATACATTCTATTCCTCAAATGGTTATTTTCAGGAATTCGTGCTAGAATTTATGCATCATTCGAGTTTGTGCCAGAATGTATGCATCATATAGTATTCATACGGTATTTCTTTTAGTGGAATACCAAGACATCACATAGCAAATATTTTAATTTATCACAAAAATAACTGTAACATTTAAAATGTATATGTAATAAAAATGGACACGCTATTATACACTGTATTATATATTGTTATTTAGGTGGCATGAAATTCTTAATGAAAGTCATCAATTGCGTTTTCTTTAGAAAAGATCTTTAAGCTTTGACACTGGTGGCCTCCTGAACTAGTTGGGTTCAACAAACACAACTGTTTATTTTATTTCCTCTTAATGATACTTTTCTCAGTTCTTTCAGTTACCATTATATTTTGTTATTGTATATTCTATTTGGCTGCATGTTTTACTAACTTGGTTGAAAGATGCAATAGAAATAGGATCAATTTGAACATTTCTTTTTTGGATGTGAAGCCTTTTAAAATGGTTTGAAGGATGTATTTTGAAGGTTGGGTTATGAGGCATGATTAAAATTGTGTATTTAGTGGGTGATATGGTATTTTAAAGTAACTTTGCAGAATGTAAATAAACATATGATGTACCAACACACAATCCAACGCAATGTTTTTTTGAATATCACAATAAAAATATTTTCTAGTGCAAATATGTTCTCATGTAGAATATTGTTATTTTAGGGCAGTGTTCCATCAGATCTGAGTGAATCCACAGTAACATGTTATGTATCAGGAAAAATGTTATGTTTCAGGATATTCAATGTCAATAATTATAGACTAGAGTGGACTAGCCTATACTTTCTCATTCTGAACCTGTAACACAGGTGGGATATAAAGACTGAAAATAGCAGTTATAATAGCAGTAGTTCATCAATTTGACATCTCCAAGTCAGTTACATGACAGACACTCAAAACACAAGCCATTATAAGTTATGCGGGTGTTGGTTACCGCAGGTTAATGTTGATCAGATTGAATACTTGTTGAATGGAGTTCAGTGTGTTCAATTCAATCTAGTTCAGACCACATTGTAATGCTTCATTTAACCATTTGAGGTCAGTGCTGCTTTACTCTCAAGTTGTCTGCCCACCCTTAAAATATCATGTATAATAGTAGACAGTATTTTAAAAAGGTTTATAGATTAATTGGCCTTTGCCTTAATCGGTCATCGTTCAAGAAATACAGTACAGTTGTTTATTGTCAAAGAGTCTGGAGTTTGGTGTTGGTGGTAATTTTATTTTGTCCTACACATCTAACACCTATTGCACTCACAAAACACTATACATGCTAACAAGTTACTCATGCTCTCAACAGCTTTGCCATTCTTCATATAGATTTACATTTTAGTCATTCAACAGATTTTTTAGCAGATTTAAACTGTCGGTAGTCTTGTGTTCATTACGTCTTTTTTATTTCTGATTTGTATAAAGCAAATAGATACAATTATATATACAGTTATTTTACAATGTTTATTATATGTATGTATGCATTTTTTTGTGCAATTTGAATTTTTTTTGGAAAAACTGTAGGTATAAAAAATTAAAAAATACTTGAAAATGCAATTATATTGGCTTTTAATGTTATTCCATATATAATCTGATTTTAGAAAGCATAATAAATATCAAATTAAATATGAACTTTAAACCTGTGCTTACGTCTGTTGAATTTGTCAATAATTCCAAGGAAAACTCATGCATTCCAGTCATATCTAGAACCGTTTTATAGTACCAAGGACGGGTTAGCTTTGACGGGTATGGTGGCAGTAGTGGAATGATGAGACACATTTTAAAAAAATTTTTACAAGTTTGAATTGGAAAAACAGGCGCACTAACAAGTGTGAACAGATGGTGGCTGGAAGTGACCAAAGTCTATACACACAAGTAGGAGTGTGGCCTATGCCCAATGAAAAATGCAGTGGCGAACTGTGACTATTGGAGCTAGGCCCTCAGTAGCGTAAAAAGATTGGATGTCATACATATAGTGAACTCGGATGTCTGCGTATACAGAGCATAACTTTCTTTTGCAGACGTGTGTAGGGGAAGCAATTCTTTGATGACAGAGTCAAACAGTCCCAAGCTACACCTCAGCTGTGTCTCACAGAAGCAGCAAACGTACACAACGGTTGCAAATATCAATAGCAGGAACCACATTAGAAGAAAATACGATTGTGTCATTTCAAAGAAGCATTTGCAAAAACAAATTCAACCACACAACTACTCACATTGTTTCAAGACCACGGACAGTATGCTGGCAGAGAAAAGCACTGTGTTCGATGTCCAGCATGCAACAATAAAAACATGTACCACAACAAAAAATGTAATGTACTGCACCCTGTACTTCCAACTATAACATCATTACCTTTGTTTTTTACCACAACACAACCAGTAATCTAAAGTTGAAATAATATTTTACACATTGTATTCAAAATTATATGAAGTTATGAGTTAGCAACAAAAAGCAAGCTTTAAAAGAAAACAAAAAGTACACTCGCCATTATGATTATCATTTAAAAACAAAGTCCATTTTCCTGTTCTTCTTTATGAAATGGATAATGGCAGGTTCAGCCGGACCATCGCCATCCTTACGTAGAGTACACTCACTCCAAAAAGCTAGCCAGCTAGCTAGGCTCAAGCATGAGAAAACAAGATAAGGCTCGCTATTGGCTCCGAATTAGTGATGTATATTTAGGCCCTCTAGAGGGCCTTGAGGTGTCATACAATTGTCCCACCTATTATAAGACAATTTCTGATTGGTTGATTCCACTTTCATTCCAAAATCCTGCTCTAATTGATCTTGGGCAGGCAGTAAGAGGCAGGAAACAGGCGCAGATGCAGTGACAAGGGGTTTTAATGCCAGCTGGATATCCAACTCAGTGCTTCAACAAAACAATACGGCATAATGGCCAACAAAACGTAGATCCAGAATGCAGGCAGATGAATAGACCGAACAAAACAATAAGACACAATAGCCAACAAAACGTAAAGCTAGATACAGGAAAATGAAAGACAAGACAAGTAGTACTTAGCTTAGATGGAACAGGACTAAAGCTGCAAAAGAAGGACACAAACACAGGAGTATAAGTAGTGATGAAGACAAGGAACAGGTGTGCGCAATACTGAGCGAGTGTCTGGGTGTTGATCAGGAGGGGATTGGGTAGGCGTGTCCAGGGAGCTGAATAGGCAAAGGGGCGTTGATTTCAACCGGCCCGAGCGACTGGTTGTCAGTAAACCAGGGAGGATGAAGAGGGGAGGTGTGGACGAGGACAGGCCTGACGTTACAAACTCAATGTCAATGACGTTGGCTGGTGCCTTCTAATCAAAACCTGAGGGCCTGGCCAATGAGCGTTGAGCACAGCTAGATAATTTCTACCAAGATACTACCAAAGAAAAATTCTGATTGGATATTTTTTTCTCTTGGATAATAACCCATCTTTTTCCAACAAAAACTGAAGAAATTCAATAGAAAGATCATTACAATTAAGACAAAAAAAAGATTAAATCAATGAAAACAAAATTGCAAATCATAATATATAAAAATATATACAGATTTGTATCTATCCTTAGGTCCTCTCTGAGGGCGTAAAGTGCCCTGACAGTTCCCCACTGGACAAATGTATGGTTGTCCCAATGGTTGGAGGCTTAAAAGCTTTGGCATAGGTGTCTAGTCACCATTTTACGAGAAGTACAGTTGTAGAAAATATCCAATGAAATGAATTTACCAAATTCTGGACTTTAATGTTCTACTGCCCTCCAAATAGAGGTTATAGAGGTTTTTCATAGAATCATGTTGTTATTTTACATTAACCTGATGAGTAGACAGAACAATTAATCACTTGCATATTAATTGGGTGTTAATTGATGAAACGTTTAACTAGGTCACTTGAGCCTAAGGCCTTGATTCTTCCACATTTGATTGCTGAGAAAGAGAGGCTGATGAACAATAAGGTACACGGTTTGGATTTTGGTGTGTGCGTCAAGGACAGTGGGAGCATCTTACCTGTACTCTTGCTCTGGTTCCACTACTGTTCCCATGGTCAGTACAATGAGTGGTTGTTGTTTTCTCATATTGAGGACAGAAGGACCTGTGGTTTGTCCTTGACTCTCTTGGGAAAATCTTGGGAGAATGAGAGAAATCACGCCTCCATCATGCTGCCATCATGTCACCATTACGCCACCAATATTTCCAACAGTGGTTTGGGGGGCAGATCCCAGAGGGTTGTGAAACAATGGTGGAAGATTCGAGAAGGATCCGTCCAGAAATTAGCATAATGGGTGGAAGTAATATCATTGTATAACCATGAGTAGTCAATATAGGACGGCATATGTCACTTTTGTATGATTGATTGACAGTAGACGGGACTTCCGGGTTGTGGGGCGGGACTTCCTGTTTGGTAGGTGGGACTTCCTGTGTGACGTATGCAGGGGTGGGACTTCTGGTGTGACGTATGTTCCAGGGTGGGACTTCCGGTGTGACGTATGTTCCGGGGTGGGACTTCCAGCGTGACGTATGTTCCGAGGTGGTACTTCCTGTGTGACGTATGTTAGGGGTTGTAACTTCCTGTATGACGTATGCATGTCCAGGGGTGAAATATGGTATGGGGTGTACGTGGTATGTAATTTATGGTGGCTTTGATGTTTAACAATAGGGCTCCAGGGTTCTTGGGATGTTAAATTCACCAGACACTCGATGTTACGATAAGTTCGATGTTTAACAATAGGGCGCCAGGGTTTGGGAATGTTAAACTCCCAAGGCATAAGATATTACGATATGTAGTGTGATGTTTGCTGTTCAACAAAAGGGCGCCAGGGTTCTGGAATGTTTAATCCCACAGGCAATCGATGTTACGACAAGTTTGTACAACAGATGACCTATAACCACTGGGTGGTACCTTTCACGTTTTATAGTGCTTGTGTAAAATGGGTTTGTGCCATTTTAACAAGTACAGAATTTCTTATGTAAGATATAAAGAGGGGTTCGGGACTTACGATTTTGGAGAGTTTCTGTCCATTTATTATTTTAACATGAAATGGGTCTTAAGATCAGATCCGTCCATTGTAATGGTCCACAAAAATAACTCTTAGCACAAAATGCAATATATTCAGGTTGATAAACATCCCTCGTTTTACACAAGGTTTGTAAACCTCCATAGTACTACTTAACACATACATCGTGTGGGCGACATTAGTATTCTAAAGGAACATTAAACCTGGGTCGAGCAGACTATGGGGGTATTTCAGAAAGCAGGTTTAGTGAAAACCCAGAGTAAGTTGACTCAGAGTTGAGGGAACCTCTGGGTTTACGGTTTCAAAGAGCCAGTTCAGCGTTACTCTGAGTCAGTTACTACGGCAACATACCCCGTGAAGCTAACCTGCTCGCTAGCAGATTTTATCCAACTAACTCTGAGTTTGTTCTATACTCTTTAACTGAAAGATGCTCTCTGAACGTTTCAGACAGGGTGTGTCCTTTTCTCGAAGAGCCACTCGAAGCACAAATACTCTGCAGAAATCTCAGTCGGGAGTGATCAGACCCCGCTTAGATGTTTTTTATCATTCCCTGATAATTATCTGTTTGAGCATTACCGTTATTCTGCACAATCGATCATTCATCTGAACAATATTCTCAGCCCTCATATCGTTCCTATGATACATCGTGGACATGCTCTCAGTTCGGAACAAATTCTTTGTGTTGCAGTCTTCTGTATAACATCGGTGATGCTGAGCATATGTCCAAGGCAACCATCTCTGTCGGGCTGTCATAGAAGTGACTACTTTTGTAGTGTTCCCAAGTCACAGACCCACGAGACTCATCAAAAAAGAATTCCACAGAATTGCAGGTATCAGTCTAAGCAGTAATCAGTTTATTTACTATGAAGCTTTGAGACTTGAAGCACTAATCGGTCAATATTTTAGGGTGTCCAAGGATTGGCTGCATAGATGGCACTCATACTCCTCACAGCTCCTTCAGTAAATGAAGGAGATTATGTGCATAGGAATTCTTTCCACAACATTAATATGCAGATAGGCCAGCAAAGAATTGTAATTCTTTTGCGAATATATATTTTGCTTAAATGTCACTTATGGGGGGCAATAGCATTAAGATAACATACAATTATGCTAGAGGCTAAGTAGAACTCAGAAACATTGTACCTGCATTAGAGTAGGGGGTGACAGGATGCTAATCTCACTAGAATAGCTGGGGGCAAGAACAGACCGCCTGGTATTCTGTAGTAAACGGGCAGAATGCCAAATAAGGGAGAAGACGCTAGAGCTAGAAGTCGATTGGTTGGAATAACAACAGGGAAACCCGAAGACGGCAGCTGCCATGAGAGATGTGTTAAACAACGTATATCTTACCCATATATGGTATGAACCGCTCCTTTACCCAGAAAAGCAGAAAAACGGGAAAATCTAGGG
>JACXGI010011162.1:0-25702 GCA_016801175.1 Esox masquinongy | reverse complement strand
CGAGGCCACGTCTTCCGTGAACAACACCGAGCTCTTTGTGGAATCCTGTAGAGCAGCGCCGTATGACAATCCCAACTACCATCCCACTTACGCCATCATAGAAAATGGGTGAGACTGGGCATGCACACAGCTGCCCACAGGCATAAGAAAAGAACAATACTTAGTAGTAATTTGTATTTCATGATGATTATTATTTATTGTATATTACTTTATTACGAGCTTGTCCATGCTGGGCACATCAGTGCTGTTAGATAATTGAGTGTTAGAGGGAGCAAAAACGAAAGGTTTTAGATCTTTTGTATAAATGCTAGGGAATATTCTAATGTAGACTAAAAGAATGAGCTAGTTTTGTACAACTTCAGTTCTTTACCGTTCTGTATGTTTTTTGCCTTGTTTACCAGGTGCATTGTGGACGAGACTGTTCAGATTTTCTCACCTCGTCATGAGAGGCATTTCCAGTTTGGAATGGAAGCTTTCAAATTCATCGGAATGCATGACCAGGTAAATAGAGACTTATTGCTGGATCACCCAAGGTTCATGTCAAAGGTAATGTGAAATCCTTTCAGTTCAGTGACCATTTAACCTTCTGGCTGTAGGTGTACATCAGCTGTTCAGTGATCCTGTGTGAGGCTGGGAACCCCAACACCCGTTGTGCCCAAGGTTGTGTCAACACCACCACCCCACAGCCTGATCATCACCACCATCGACGAAAGAGAGAGGCCACCGTTGAAACAGCCAGGCACCACATCTCCCAGGGTCCTTTGCGCCTGCGAAGGAGTTCGGGTAAAGCCAATCCTAGGGCTGAACTACTGTAGCTCTAGACAAGCTGGACAAATATTTTACCTATCAAAGTTACAGTATGTTGTATTCTTATCTGCGATCGGGACAGACCTCCAACAGCCATTAGAAAGGGCACCTGAAGATACACCTCTGTATTGAAAGGTGTTTTTGGGTTAATAAAAGGTTCTGTGTTTCCTTGTCTTTCCAGTCACCAACATGAACATGAACATGAACACGGTTCTCATGGCTGGGTGTATCCTAGCAGCGGTGGCCATGCTGTGTGGAGTGATGCTCTACAAGCTGAAAACATCCGGGGTCAAATACCAGCTTCTGCCAACATCTCTGACATAGTCAGATGGGGGCAATGCTTTCATAGGTAGCCTGCACTATAAACAGAAAGTTGATGTGAAATGCATGATATTACACAGCGGTTGCTGACCTTTATAACAGGTGGATCCATTAATCAATATATACAGTCTCACAGAAGTGAGTACACCCCTCACATTTTTGTAAATATTTGATTATATCTTTTCATGTGACAACACTGAAGAAATGACACTTTGCTACAATGTATAGTAGTGAGTGTACAGCTTGTATAACAGTGTAAATTTGCCATTAATGTCTAAACCGCTGGCAACAAAAGTGAGTACACCCCTAAGTGAAAATGTCCAAATTGGGCCCAAAGCGTCAATATTTTGTGTGGCCACCATTATTTTCCAGCACTGCCCTAACCCTCTTGGGCATGGAGTTCACCAGAGCTTCACAGGTTGCCACTGGAGTCCTTTTCCACTCCTCACGGAGCTGGTGGATGTTAGAGACCTTGCGCTCTTCCACCTTCCATTTGAGGATGCCCCACAGATGCTCAATAGGGTTTAGGTCTGGAGACATGCTTGGCCAGTCCATCACCTTTACCCTCAGCTTCTTTAGCAAGGTCGTCTTGGAGGTGTGTTTTGGGTGTTTTGGGTCGTTATCATGTTGGAATACTGCCCTGCGGCCCACTCTCCGAAGGGAGGGGATCATGCTCTGCTTCAGGATGTCACAGTACATGTTGGCATTCATTGTTCCCTCATTGAACTGTAGCTCCCCAGTGCCGGCAGCACTCATGCAGCCCCAGACCTTGACACTCCCACCACCATGCTTGACTGTAGGCAAGACACACTTGTCTTTGTACTCCTCACCTGGTTGCCGCCACACACGCTTGACACCATCTGAACCAAATAAGTTTATCTTGGTCTCATCAGACCACAGGACATGGTTCCAGTAATCCATGTCCTTAGTCTGCTTATCTTCAGCAGGCTTTTGCCTGTTTGTGGGCTTTCTTGTGCATCATCTTTAGAAAAGGCTTCCTTCTGGGACGACAGCCATGCAGACCAATTTGATGCAGTGTGTGGCGTATGGTCTGAGCACTGACAGGCTGACCCCCCCCCCTTCAAACACTGCAGCAATGCTGGCAGCACTCATACGTCTATTTCCCAAAGACAACCTCTGGATATGACGCTGAGCACGTGCACTCAACTTCTTTGGTCGACCATGGCGAGGCCTGTTCTGGGTGGAACCTGTCCTGTTAACCCGCTGTATTGTCTCGGCCACCATGCTGCAGCTCAGTTTCAGGGTCTTGGTAATCTTCTTATAGCCTAGGCCATCTTTATGTAGAGCAACAATTCTTTTTTTCAGATCCTCAGAGAGTTCTTTGCCATGAGGTGCCATGTTGAACTTCCAGTGACCAGTATGAGGGAGTGTGAGAGCGATAACACCAAATTTAACACACCTGCTCCCCATTCACACCTGAGACCTTGTAATACTAACCAGTCACATGACACCAGGGAGGGAAAATGGCTAATTGGGCCCAATTTGTACATTTTCACATAGGGGTGTACTCACTTATGTTGGCAGTGGTTTAGACATTAATGGCTGTGTGTTGAGTTATTTTGAGGGGACAGCAAATTTACACTGTTATACAAGCTATACACTCACTAATTTACATTGTAGCAAAGTGTCATTTCTTTAGTGTTGTCACATGAAAATATATAATCAAATATTTGCAAAAATGTGAGGGGTGCAATCACTTTTGTGAGATACTGTGTATATATATATATATACACACACACACACACACACACACACACACACACACACACACACACACACACACACACACACACACACACACACTTGGTGGTAACTCTAACTATAACATGGGTAGCAGCTAATTCAGGTAAGAGTTATACACTTATACATAGTAAACTCAAGCCTATCTTCTATGCCTAGCCTATAAACACGTTACCTGGCCTGTGACCAATAACACATAGTGCCCTTCGTGCATTACATTGACATTTTAGTAATTTTAGCTGACACCCTTATCCAGAGCAACTTACAGTAAGTAGTAAGTGCATACATTTCCGACCTGGTCCCCCGTGGGAATCGAACCCACAACCTCATAACATACCTAAAGATTTTTTTATTTTATTTCTGTCTATATTGGGATGTTGTGGTAACATTTTATATTCAGTAAATACATACTGTGCTCCAGAATATGAATAATTGTTTGATTTTTTTTTTTTTTTAAACTGACACTCAAAATCAGTTATTGTATGGTGACACTGGGCCTATGTTGGGAGATGCAATGCCAAGCGCTAGGCTAAAACAACACTGGAGTGGATCAAAAAACTAAAAGGTCGATGTCATAAGAGTGGTCCGATCAGTCCTGATCTTAATCCTGAATTTGTGGCACTGTGTATAAAAATGGTGGTCTACAGGCATTGTTCTACCAACCTGAACACGAGTGGGCCAAAATCACTCCAGCAAGTAAATAAGCAGGGTTGGGTAGGTTACTTTTTAAATGTAATCCGTTACAGTTACAAGTTACTTGTCCACATTTGTAATCAGTAACGTAACTTTTAGATTACTCAATATCAGTAACGTAATCTGATTACTTTGAGATTAGGGTTAGGGTTAGTTAAATGCTTTCATATTAAGAGGCATTAGAAAACAAATAGGAATAGCCTATAACCAGTTGAACACCCTTTGCGGGATCAGTCAGTGTTAGAGTTTACATAGCTGGCCAAAAACGGAATTTGCATTTTAACTTATGGGTTTTGTACAGCGCCTTTGGAAAGGGTTCCTAAACCATTGCTTTCTACTTCAATATGATTGGGCTACATCTCTACATGACACGCTAAAGGTCTGTCAGATATTCAGACGTTCCAATTAATCCAATAACCCTCCATCTTCCAGAATATGGCTGTTTATCTGAATATAACCCAAAATCGAAGGATGTTTTAACCTTTTCTGTTATTTGTTTTATTCATGTTTCTAATTGCTTCAAAACACTGTTGAAAAATAAATGGCAATTTCTCAAAAAGGGTATTGACATTGTTGTAAATAAAAATAAAGATATCCGTAGCTTTTCGCGCGTACATTAATACAGTATTCTGATGTTTTGCTCTACAACCACCAACATTGTCAATACGGTGCAGAAACCCCAGGCACGCGACCGCACGTTTGCAATCGTGAACACCCGCACACAAATACGTTTTACCCGCGCGAACGTAACATGATTATTAGGGCCACCAGCAATTGATTTTCAAATCGCAAATTATATAAATAAACTGTGATTATACACCTGCACTCTTAGTTTAAAGTCAATGTCGTCAGCAGCCAATGATAACCAATGGATGCAATATTCTGAGATGCAAAGCAAGCAGAATCACATGGCCTACCTGTATGGACGGAGTTGAGTTGGTTGCGTCAAATGCATATCATCATCCTTCGGCAGAGTGCTTCCCAACACACCTTTTCTCCTTAAATATCGTGATTAATTCTATATAATGTTTTATCTTGAAGGCAGTCCATGTTACAGCTATCTAACAAATAGTTGCCTAATCTTCAAAAACATTTCCTGTCTGAGTTTTTCTGTGCAACTCTTCTCGGCTGTGTTGTTCGGTGCATTTGACAAATAAACCTTGAAACTAACTATATAACACTTGAACTAATATATAACACGAGGTAGGCCTATCGCCTATCATTGTTCTGAGAAAGATGCGTCGAGTATAACTAAATCACCTTTAAATGAGTCGGCTAATATAGATACACACTGTTTTTACCAATTAAAATAGCGCTTTTCACTCACTAAACTGCTTATGCGCGTCCACGTTTTCGCGCATGATGATCACACACACAACTGAGGCGCTCAATTGTTATTTTGGTTCAAATAACGATGTTTTTAAAACATTAAATAAAAAACAAGCATGCAGCGTGTCATAATTATTTCGCGCACCTATTCTTTTTCAATTGAAGTAATCCAAAAGTAATCTTCTTTTTTTTCAAATGTATCTGTAATCCGATTACAATATTTTAGTTGGTAACGTAACGCATCACAGTTACTGTTTTTTTGTAATCCGTAAATAAGTGACCAAAATACTAAAGGTTTTTGCAGCAAAAGGTGGCTGTACCAAACATTAACGTGTGAGGGTTGTATACTTACACAACATAATTTTCAATAAAATATAGAGGATAAACAGGACAATGAAAATAGAAAGATATTTTGGTGCAAGGTCAATGTCGCCTCTATCCTCTACCTTGCTGCCCTCTGCTAGAAAGCTGAAGTTAGAGAAGAATCTTACTTTTAAACATTACAACGATGTGCACACAGCCAAATCAAGAAATGTCTTGCAAGAAGAAAGACCAATGTCCTGGAATGGCCCAATCAGAGCCCTGACCTCAGTCCTATAGAACATTTGTGGGCTGATCTATAGGGGGCTGTGCACAGGAGATCCTCTTGTAAATTGGCAAGGCTTGAACTCTTCCACCAACAAGTGTTGGATAAAATAAGGTGTGCTAGGTTGATGGAAATATAGATGGAGTTGTATATTATTTTGTTGCATATGAATGAGATAATGGTAATCATTGACAATCAGCTCAGTAATCACTGAATGAGATAATGGTTTTTAGTGATAATCAACTCAGTGGTCACTGAATTAAATAATGGTTGTCAGTGGTAATCAACTCAGTGATCACTGAATGAGAATGGTGGTCAGTGATAATCAACTCAGTAATCACTGAATAAGATAATGGTTGTCAGTGATAATCAACTCAGTAGTCACTGAATGAAATAATGGTTGTCAGTGATAATCAACTCAGTGACCATTGAATGAGATAATGGTTGTTGGTGATAATTAACTCATTGCCACACGCAGATCAAAAATGATTGCTCCTTCACAGGCTCACACAGTTTTTGCCCCTGTTGACAGTTGGTCATCAGCAGTCCAGTTGTGCATTCCTGAAGTGAGAGTCACCTCTCTGAACTTGGGGAAGTGGTGGCCACGGGGCATCTATTTTTAGTGTGGAAATAGAATGGAAACGAACAGGTTAAAGCTCAAAGTTAAAAAAATCACAGAAGCGTGCAGGCATCCTGAAGTTCACGTTGACAAGACTGGCAGACAGTGATGGGGGTGGGTTTGTTAGACGGCAGAAGGTACACAATGTTAGACGGCGGAAGGCACACAATCCTGGTTTAATTTGCTCTCAAAACTTTGCAGACTACATTTTACATTTTGGTCATTTAGCAGATGTTGTCATCCAGAGCGTTCATCAAAAGATAGAGTTGTGCCACTTACTAGCAGTAAGTGGCACAACGAAGTAGGTAGCGCATACTCACGTGCGTTCCTGCTAACCTGGCGCCCTAAGCGAGATCTTTAAATGTTGTACCCCCCCCCAATAAAAAAAGAAGAATGCCAGCTTCAGGGTAAATAACACTTTTTAGTTTTACTATTATAAACACAAAATAAATACAAGTGCTATTACAGAAGAATGAAGGGCAGTTTATCTGAATTGGCCTTTAGGGTTCCACTTCCATCCTGTGCCCACTGCCTGAGCACATGCTGTGTATGTACTGTTAGCTTAGCTTGCTACATTTCACTTAGCTAAAACCAGAGACAGACAGATGTTTTTAAAGATGTCTATAAAAAAAACTATACCTATGTCTCCTTTCTTCCTCATCTTTCCTCTTATTTCTATACTGTGCCCCGAAGGCTTTGATCTTTTCTTATAGTAGCCAAGAAAACTTCAACGGACGAACTGTCAACTGATGCACTCACTCAACTCACCCACCGTCCATACCTGGCCCCACCCTCCCTCACTCGAGTCACCCACCGTCCACACCTGGCCCCACCCTCCCTCACTCGAGTCACCCACCGTCCACACCTGGCCCCACCCTCCCTCACTCGAGTCACCCACCGTCCACACCTGGCCCCACCCTCCCTCACTCGAGTCACCCACCGTCCACACCTGGCCCCACCCTCCCTCACTAGAGTCACCCACCGTCCACACCTGGACCCACCCTCTCTCACTGTCTCTGTAGTCATCAATTTCATTTCACTTATAACAAATAAATATGTCTTTACTGAATGTGTTATTTGTTTCATTTTTATAATAATTAAAACTACATTCAGATTGATTGCCCCCATATATATATATATTTTTAAGGGGGTGGGGGTCGCATAATCGGAATTTCCACCTGCAGGGTGGGCCCTAGGCGACCGCCTAGGTTTCCTATGCCTAGAAATGCCCCTGCATACTCACTGCTAGAAATGAAGAACAAAAACAGAATAATCTTAAAAATTGTGCACATTACCTTACAGACACAATGGTAGGGGACAAGAATACATGGGAAATTAGATTTTAAATGCAAGAGTTTTAGGTACTCCCCTGGAGTGGAGAGAGGTCTGGGCTGAGGGAGGGACCTAGGTTCCATTATGGTGATGCGTATGCGTAGAGTACATCCGTGAATACAAATACATTCACGCCTGATAAGGTCCTACAGGTATGCAGCAACTGCGAGAGACCCACTTCCCATGCTACAAATTACCCAGGTAACACTTGAATTCACTTATTTCAAAACAGCTCTTCACTGTGACTTGAGCAGTGTGGGGCCCAAGAAGAGTGGCTCCTTGTGCCTTCCCTCAGTGAACCAGACATAATCCTAGGGTCCCATTGTAGTCTGTCACAGTGCCACTATGGGCACCATACACAGTGCTACTAAGCTGGAGAGGCAGAAATCTGTTGTTAAGGGCCAGGGCAACCTGTGCAAAAAGGATGGGCCCCCACAGGTGAGATTGCCAGGTCATCCATTGCCTAAGCCGAAAACACTAAATGTGCCAGGTCAGGAGCGGTAACATAAAGGTGGCAGGTGGAAACTACAAAATGGCCACAGAAAATTCCAACTACAAGCAGGACACATGCAACTCAGGCTGTGGCACCTAAACTTTGTTACCTTGTAAGCCATGAATATGGCCTCGCCATCTCACAGGGACAGACGCTGCACAGAAGGCATACACAAAACACAAAACACTGGTCACCGGACCAGAAAAATTCCAGTCCAGACAATGTGGAGGCCCAACCGTGCAGAATCCTCTGGCTGGTGGACACAAAGCGAGATCCACAGCACCATAGGAACCAAGGTTGTATTGGGCGCAGCGCAACCTCAGAGTCTCAGATTGCAGTGTTGGTGGATGCTAGATTATACCAATGTGACATATGTCATGGAATCTTGAAAGATGACAGACAGGTGAATGAGGAGTAAGACAAAACAATTCACCTGTATGAAAAATGTGTAGCCCTGTGCATGGCAGCGTGAACAAGCGCCTTTTTGAATCTTGTCAGGGGGTGCGGAGGCTATAACAGCGGGGGCTGCAGCACTGTCAGAGAACAAGAATCCCATTTGGATATACACCGATCAGCCATAACATTATGACCACTGACAGGTGAGGTGAGTAACACTGATAATCTTGTTACCATGCACCTGTTACTTACCATGACCACTTTTGATAGGTACTGACCTATCTGGTCCTGACCACTGCAGACCAGGAACACCCCACAAGGGCTCTAGCTTTGGAGATGCTCTGACCCAGTCGTCTAGCCATCACAATTTGGCTCATGTCAAAGTCGCTCAGATCCTTACGCTTGCCCATTTTTCCTGCTTCTAACACATTAACTCTGAGCACAGAATGATCACTTGCTGCTTAATATATCCCACCCACTGACAGGTGCCATGATAACGAGATTATCAGTGTTATTCACTTCACCTGTCAGTGGTCATAATGTTATGGCTGATCGGTATATATATATATATATATATATATATATATATATATATATAAATCTACAACAGGGATCAGGGATCAAACAGGGATTGAAAACACATGGAGTTGCTGCAAAAGCACTAAATGAGATCCGATTGTTGTTGTTTTTTTAATGATGATGCATTGAAAGAACAAGGGAGGCTTTAGTAATTGACAACTGTGATGAAACCACTCCTCATCCAGTCATGGTACAGGGTACCAGAAATTTGCCTGCCCTGATATTTGAGCTGGTTGTGAAAAATATTTTGGGGTAGATATTTGAGCTGGTAGGAGTTTCATTGTGTTCTTTGAGTAGCAAGTAGAAATAATTATTAAAATCTTTGACAATTTTCTTTGAAGAATGTTGAGGGGTATCCCCAGTTTCAAAGTAAGGGATACTCCAAGATCCTTTTTAGTAAACAGCTGGTTTGCCATTTACCTCACACAACATAAACGGCATTTAACCTTTTACGTTTAAGGGCATAACAGTGTAGCCCACAGTAAAATATCTTATTGGTATTTTTTATTTTACGTAGCGCATAGAGATAAGCCAAAGCTGATGAGTGTTGTGACGGGTAGCGATGTTTCAGGGAGGATGGTCACATGTTTCTATAAAGCAGAGGTCCCGGGTCTGAGTCAGGAATGTGCCGAATCTGGAGAAAGTAGCAGTCTACTTGCTGATGGATCATGAAATGATGACATGGATGTAATTTTGAAAGCAGTTCCATCAAACCGAAAAAGGGTAATATTGTCTTCTTTTAGTCATCAAATCATCCACCATTCTGGGGCTACTAGTTATATTCAACCTCACATTTTCTCTCTTTTGTCTGTCTCGAAAGCTGGTGAGGACATGGGAGCTACGTATGAGTACTGTATGTTTATTAATTGTTGGCAATAATATATGGGTCCCAGACGCAACGGGGCTGGATACTTGATTGACTGGAAAATTCCCAACAGGTATTCCAGGCATAAATCATTCAGGTGAGACCGGATGCCTACTTTTAAATTGACGATATTTGTGTCATATGCGGAGCAATAGGAGGACTAATGAAGACATCATGTGGAGTGCCTCCTGGAGGCTGTTTATGCGCCCGCGTGCGTGTTCGCGCGTGTCTGTTATTGAAAAGATGTATGAATAATGTTCTCTGCAATTATCTGTTGTAGATATCAAATGACTAGGGGACATAGTCAAATAACAATTACTTTAAAACACTCCAAAAAAAGGGGTATTGTAGCTTAAAATCTTTTGCATGAAAGAGTGGCAACATTGACGTTGTCAATATATTACGACCGTAGAGGCACGTGCCTTTTACTTTTTGTGGATGTCGCCAATGTTCTGACCGGTTCAGACGCACAGATTTTCTTTTCTCCAGGAGAACAGGAAACGATAGATAACAAGAAGTAACTCCTGTGACGAACGGGAGAGGGACAGCTCCCCTCGAGCTGGACTACCAAATAAAACTGGATTAAAAGCTCGCATTCGGAGAGAAACCTGTTTTATGTGTTACTTTGGTAACCTATTAACAAATTAGAAGAGAATATAGATTTATCAAGTGTGTTTCGAGCTCAATCCAAGGAGTTTAAAGTTTCCGTGAAATCCTCTTGGATCTCACAGTCTTCCTAAACCAGACTGTGATGTGGTGACGCGGCTCATCGACGGAAAGCTAAGCTAGCTGGCAAAAAATACACAACAGAAAATGTCCTTTGGATATTTAATTTTCTTTTGACTTCGTCCTAGATTTTTTATTTGACCACGGGAGTTGGATTATAAACACTTTCTATGCGTTGCCTGGCATCTTGAACCGTAGCTAGCTATTATTTAACTTTTTGTTGCAATCTTTTGCTAGCATAACCGGCTACCTAGCTAGCTATCCTTGTCCATATCATTGCTAGCAGGCTAGCTAACGTTACATCTGTTTCCACTTTTGTTCATGGTATGGAGTGTTGTCTTGCTGGATAACTACACTTTTTTGTTGAAGAAATTATAAAACGGTTAAGCTCGGATAATAACTGAATGCATATTATATGTGCAAGTACCAACAATCAGGTTGACCCACTTTTTTATTGTGCAATACACCGAATTAGCTAACGTTAGCTAGTTAGCAAGCTAACCCGCTAGGTTTGGAGAATTTCCCTGTGTGTGATGTGTGAGCTGTGCGGCCTTTGGAATTCCTTTCTTCTACGCCGTCAGCATTTTAACCTGTATGGTTTTTACAATTTCAATGGATTTTAATGTTTTAAATGTCTTGGATTATTCATAACTGTACCGTCACTTTAGAGTTGCATTCGTTGAGAACTGGCTAGAAATTAAGTTCAAGAAAGCGCAGTACATCAAGAGAAAAGTGGACTTCACAAAGGAATTTCGCATAATTTGCAAAGGTAACCAATTATGTATTTCCAACAACGTATATCCTAATTTTTTCTGTTGTACCAGTTTGACTTTTTTCCCAAGGATATGTGATCTGTTTTTGTAATTTGATTTACAACTCAGTACATTTTGGCAGTTAGTAACTTAGTAAAACTCAACCATAAATAGTCCTTTTTCCATTACTGCAAAAATGACTTGCTAGTTGCCCATACTCAATGCCTGTCATTAGCCAGTAACATTTATTCTGCATTTCAGTATTGCGGCTAACATTCCAGCCCTAGTATTTCGAGTGTTAACTAAACAAAGATTGGCAACCAGCCAATAGCTACATTTTGCCTGTTTAAAGAACTGAACCATTCAGAATGAGGAACCATCTACCAGCAACAAGTAAAATTCCCTTTTAAGCAGCTGGGTTGTTCATGAATAACGTTCACATTCCAGATCGAAATGGCCTCCCCTGACCTTGGTATAATGGTTTACACATTTCTTTTACTGTTGACCCTCTGGTCTCTCTTCGCATTTATTCCTACCTTATGCAGCCCATCTTGTACGAACACTTCTGTATCTACCATACGTATACTTCATTTACTAGAGTATGTGGACAGCCTGCTAAGTTACCTATTGCACAGTTCAATACAAGATTTACGCCAGTGTTTTATCCACAAGGCTCAGACTTCTCTATTTATCCTTACGTAGCCATATCTCGTTGAGGCATGGCAACAGTGAACCTGCTCTTACCTGTTGCCAAAGCGGGATGAATGGATAGATAAATAAAACTGGTTTGAATCCTGATTGCATAACATTGAGCCCTTATAAATCTGTGCTGCAGAACATCAGAAAATGTAAAATGAGTTGTAGAATCTAGACATTAAAATGGATTATTATTATTATTACATTTTCTTCAATTTGGGAAAAAATCCAAATTAGATTGCATTCCTTACAACATAAAAACCAAAACCCCAAAAGATGAGAACAGCATGCTCGGATGACTGTGTCTAAAACTGAACTGCCTTAATTTAAAGCCTTCTGATGAGATGGACACAGAACGTGCTGCCTTCCCCTGATCTTTCTATTTTCATATATAGATGTAGCTACATTACTGAGTATGGATACCATCTGTCTCGTGCATCATTTCTGTGTGTCACCCCCTCTGCCCCATAAACTCCATTGTGGAGCTTTGGTGGCTTGACCTCGTTATGAAGCGCTGCCATCCATTTGCCTAGACGAAATTAGGTTAAATTTTGCAGCTGCGAGCATTAATACATCTAGGGATGTGCAGGAATTGGGTGGGAGTCGCTGGGGGTAGGGATGGTTTGGCTCAATGACAGACCTGCGTTGTAAACAGGCTCCTAAAGACACTGAAGGTACAGTATATTGCCGTTGTGCAGGTCACTGAACTGAACACAATGGCTTCTGAAAGCAAGTGCCTTTGGCGTTAAAGGCAGTGCAGGGAAGGGAGAAAAAGAATGTCCCCGGCCACCCAGTACGCAACACAATTCGTTCCAATTCGTTAGCTGCATTTCCTCTTTTTCAAAATCTAGCTCACACAATTCAGGGCTTTCCTGTCTGGAGGCCCTGTCTACGAGGCCTGCTAGCCAGTTTTAAGCCCCCTGTGGGGGAGAGAGGATGAAGTCTACCTCTCTGTTTGGCCTCCCCTGCACCCCCAATAACCTCTTAGACCGGTTTAGAATGGCACTCTATGTATTTCAGGCACGTTCTGCTTAATTGGACAGGAATGAGGTGAAAATTGGACAGGTGATAATCTTTGAGCGGTCTGTTAGATCGCCCTGACCACCCTAGGCCCCGGATGTCCATGTTCCTCGAATGTACTACACATGCTAGCTTGCACTGTGAACAGGCTGACACGTGCCCAAACATGCATATCCTCAGAGGAATTGTATGTGGGCAGGCCTACTTGTATGTCCATCGGTTTCATCCCTGTCAGGTCATTGTGAAGGAAGCAGATCCACTTGCCTTGTTTTTTTTGTCTGATGCAGCTCAGGCTTTGGTGAAAAAACATCAAGTACAAATCTCAAGTTAGGAAAAATAAAAACTCCCAGGAAAAAAAAAGTCCCTACGTAGGATTTCTGGTTTATTGTCCTACAAGATGGACCATGTTGCGGGCAGCAATTTGAAAGCTCATTATGTTCTTTCAGAGTATGTTGACTTCCTGGAGGCCAGTGTGTTGATGATAATGAAGCCATAAAGTCTTAAGACACTGGTTGCCAAAAATTATGCGCTCGAAAGCGCAGCACAGTTGGTGCGTTTGTGTGAAGGCTCTTCTCTATGTCTAAGTCATCCCTTCCAAGCTCTGCATGAAAGTCACCCAGTCTCCCCAAGCAGGCCTTTCTGCCTGCCATCGCCCACAAGAACCGCTTAGCTCGAGGTGCTGTTTTATTGAGTGTTGATGGGGAGATTTGGAGACTGCCGGCAGCACGTTGGAACCACGATCTTTATCTCCTGGTTCCCTGGGTGTGGCGTGTGTTTCCGCCTTAGGTTCATATCGCGGCCCATCGTTGATGGCAGGTTGTGTTGGATAGTTCCTGTAATGTACAATGGTTTGCGTCGTTGGGGAGTCTCATTAAGGAAATGAAACTGCGTATGTTCATCGCCCTGTTGAGTCCTTGGTCCATTTCTTGCTCTAAAATAAATGTTTCTCTTTCTAACTCCCTGTGTTCTCTCCACCCCTGCCTTTTTATTCTAGATGATGTGCGAGGTGATGCCCACCATCAGTGAGTCAGAGGGGCCTCTCGGTGGCCGGCGGGGCTCTGGCTCGCCACTGCAATCTGACTCGGAGGGCCATTTTGAGTCTCTGATGGTTTCCATGCTGGAGGAACGCGACCGGTTACTGGACACACTAAGAGAGACCCAGGAGAACCTGGGCTTGACCCAGGGCAAGCTGCACGAGGTCAGCCACGAGAGGGACTCACTGCAGAGGCAACTCAACACCGCCCTGCCCCAGGTAAGAGACCTGAAGCTGAGGCTGCTCGGGGCCCTAATGCTGCTCGGGGCCCTAATGCTGCTCGGGGCCCTAATGCTGCTCGGGGCCCTAATGCTGCTCGGGGCCCTAATGCTGCTCGGGGCCCTAATGCTGCTCGGGCTTGTGTTGCCGAAGCACAGATTTGAACTTCGGAGCGTCAACTATCTGAAACAGTTTTTATGTGTAATGTAGTGAAATCCCAGGCCTAACAAACCGTCTGATTATACACCGCTGTGGTGAGAAGACATTTATGGTCTATGCTCTTCCCCGCAGTTGAGTGTATCTAGCTATTAGCCCATCATAGCTGCATTTTGGAAGGGGTGTGTGTGTCTGTTAGGGGGTTTAAGCTATGGGATCAAAGGCCCTAATGCAGCTTTTCCCCCCGGCAGATGGCCTTAATGATTGAGACGCCACAGGGATCCTGTTTTAGGGGAAGGCTGGGTGGGTGTTAGGTTTCTACCCACCCCATACAATACTCATTCAGAACTCAACCAGCCAATGTAGAATGCTTGAGTTTTAACCTTCTGTTTTCATTCTGGATGCTGTCCAATGATACACAGAGCCCTTGTCTGTCAGATTAACTGCCGCTACTGTGTTGTGCACTGTTAAAATATGTACGTTGCGATCCTGCTCTACCCCCTTGTAACGGCCAAGGCTGTCATCCTCACGGATTACACAACACACGCACAAGCACACACACAGTGAGGCCTGGCTGGCTGGCCCAATAGGGTGAGGGCTAGAGAGAGCTGAGGTATGGACCAATCAGGTGTCCGTGGTGCAGTGTGCTCCTAATTGATGCGGTCCTAACGGATGACAATGACATGTGGGTAATCCCCAACAAAGCCTTCTGCCACGGAAGAGGACGGGAATGCGGTGCGCTTTTGAAATATTGCCCGTTGTGTTTGAAATTGGTGTTTAAGAAGTACTGCGTCTGAACTGGGCCCATCTGAGCCAAAGGAAGGGCTCAGTTCAGGGTTCATTTCTGTGCTCAGCGTTGGTCCATTCACAAGCTGTGGTTTGGCTTTGGAGCACATTTCTCAAATTAAATTCCTTCCCAGAAGTAAACTTGTGATGGAAGGGGGAGGAGCTATCCTTGATTTTGTGGTTGTGTTGGACTTTGTTCATATAGTCTGTTCAGCTGTAGCAGTGTGTCAACATGGCAACTGTAGTTGGGACAAGGATTTACCCTCATAGGATTTTTTACATTTTATTACAAACTGGACCTAAAGTGGATTTAATCTGAATTTTGTCACTGGTATACACAAGGCATTACATAATGTCTGTGTTGGGAAATAAAAGCACTTTTAAATTAAGTTAAATTGTTGATAGCCTGTGTTCATCCCTTGTCACACACATGCTCTGTTGCAGCCAATTGCCTAGCACGTAATTAGTTGAATAGAGTCCACCTGTGTCAAATTAGTATGACGAAGTTGGGCTATGTGAAAGTGCAGCTGAAAATCTGTCGCAAATCTTGTTAGAATTTTGCCACGAGACGTCTTTAAGATGGAGCGATGACGTGGTCCAAGCTTCTCTAGTGGCATGAGACCAAAAGTTTTGTTTTATTGGCCTGAATGCGAAGCCCACACTGTTGATCACCCTTAGAATGACATCTTTATAGTGTAAAATGGTGGCGGCAGCTTCATGCTATTGGGCTGCATGATTAAGGGGTTGAAGAGAAACATTGGAATTTGCCTGAGGAAATTCCTTATCAGTCTGCTGGAGACCTTGGACTGGGGCAGAGGTTCTCCGTTCTCTTACAACAACAAGTTGTTGTTGTTATCCACCAGTGCTCAACCAACTTGCAGTTTTGCAGTGGTCAGTGTTGACACCTCATATTCGTTTACATTGAAATGTCTAACAGTGGGTGAGGCTGGTTGGGCTCGGGCTGTGTGGGTTGGGTGTTTGACAAAGCAAACGGCACCTCCTTCATTAATGATCTTTAGGCAGTGAGGGTGGAGGAGAAGGGAGGTGCAGGAGCGAGCGATGCCGAGAAGGAGAAAAGAGAACATGGAGAAATTGCAGGAGCCGGGCGTGCAAAGCTGGTAGAGTTAACCAGAAATAATCTCCTCTGTAATTGCCCAGGAGGATGAATCCTGGACACAGATTAGTTTATTTTTTATATATATATATATATGTCTAATTGCCTTCTCCCAAATGTAAAAGAATATGTTGCTTCTTCCGTGTTTTGTTTGTGTTAACAGAAGGGATAGATTCTTATACAAGTGCTTCTCTTTCTCACTCGCTCTCTATTCCTGCCGTCTTTCTTTCCCTCAATAAACCCTGGCTGTCGTGTGTGTGTGTGTGTGTGTGTGCATGTGCGCGACGGAGGCTCCAGTTTCAGCCTCTCTCACAGGGGCCGTCCTCATGGTTTTATGTTTTGAACCAGGCCCTGAGGGGACTCCATGTCCTCCATCAATCATGCATAAGGACCTGGGGTCCAATTAAACAAGCTGTTATAGGGCTCGCCGGACATTGTGGCCACGGCTAATTTTAAATGCACATCAAATGCGTAACTCGTACTTAAATATTTTATTGTTTTATTTAACCGGGTAAGTCAATTGAGAACTAATTTTCAATGATGACCTGGCAAAGGCTTACAGTTACAAGACAGGACAACACAGTACTGTACAGTTCTATTAGTTGGTATTTGAAAGAGTGAGGTGTGAAAATTGTGAAGTTTAAGGGCATTTTAAAATGTGATTCAGAGACTGGCGGTAGAGAACTGAAATAAATGATGGCCGAGGTATGTATGAGCTTGAGGAGTGACCAGGGCGCAGATTACTATTGGGATAGCAGATGTTGAGGAGTGAACTGAGGTAGAGGAGGGAGACAAGTCTGGCGTCCATTATCTAGTGAGGGCCAGTTCACTAGTGTGTGAAGTGTTGAAAGAAGTTCTAATTTCACACCAATGATATCCAGATGAGTTTGAATATTTATCCATAGCTGGAAAATCTGACTAAGTCTGAGAATGGGTAGGTTTCGCCTACCTTGCCCGGTTTTATACCTTTTTCCGTGTTTCCTTTAGTTTGTTTCTTTGGAGCTGCTGCTGTGTGCAGTTATATGGACCGTAACGCTCTCATTCGGAGCACATTCCACGCCTTCCTGTTAACCCCTTGCGCAGCTTGTTAACTGGGAAGAGAGAGACCAGGGCTTTGTTAATCCAGTCAGAAGTGGGTTGATTGCTCTAAGTGTTCAGCAGAATGCAGGATTTGAAATCTAAGATTGAGTTAATATCAGTAATGTAAGTGGAATTCATAGACATGTTTAAGGTTTAACTTTTCTGCTGTGAAGCTTCCTTCTCTAAGATTACATACAACTTTATAGGGTTGTTCACAGCTTTGACCCACCAGCTCATTTAAGGTCCTGGTTGGAGCTCTGTGCCAATTGCCCAATGGTGCTGCAATGTTACAATGCTGCAGCTCTACTGTGCTACAATTTCAGCGTGCTAAGATGCTACAATGTTACCGTGCTACAGCTCTACCGTGCCACAATGCTACAGTTCCACCATGCTACAATGTTAGGCTGCTACCGCTCTGCCGTGCTATGTTACGATACTACAGGTCTACCATGTTTCGGTGCCACAGTGTTTCGGTGCCACAGTGTTGCGGTGCTATGGCTAATTCAACTCTGTCTGTGAGGGGCCCTTATTACACAGCACTGAGAACATGAGCCATGGTATGGGTGGTTTTGCTTCAGGAAACACACAAAAACGACCCTACTCTCTCTGCTCATTGTGATAATTAAAAAATGTCCAGTATTTTTTCCTGCCTTTTTTGGCATAATGGATAGAGGTGGTGGAGATGGATGAAGGAGAGAGTTTTTTTTTTTTCTGAAACGGGCAGTGGGCCTGACTCAGAGCCATTATGATGAACTCCAGACATGTCATTAAAGAGCAGAACTTTTGAAAGACAAAATGGAGGTGTGTTACATCACTCTGACGGTCAGTCAGCATGCACAGAGTAAATAAAGCTCCTGCCATGTAAAGAAATATGTGCTGCATAATCCAGTGTACCTCAATTTAGCTATTTTAATTTCCAAAGTTCAAGCAGAACATAAATGGAGAGTACCCTGACAGCTAAATAAAAGCACGGTGGCCTCGATATCTGACACGGAGCATGGTGAAAATTGTTGTTAATATTGTGTAAGATTGTTGTTTTCATAAGGGGTTCTCCAGCCTACCAAGTAATGAGACTACTAGCCTTCGACTCCCAGATTAACAGAGTTTAGGAGCTAGCCTAGCTGAATGACCTGAACCCTGGTAACATGTCAAGCATGCACTAATTAGAGAGTGCTCCCATGTTTGTGTAGAGCCACCCACCTACCTACACTTTGCGCCGGTCTGCCTCGCCTCAGTAAACCCAGCTGACCAGGAATGTCAGTAACGTTGCCGCTTAGTTTGTACCGTGTTTCTCTGGCGGTGACTCTTCATGCTGCTGCCTCTAGCTAGCCTGGCTGACAGGACCCATGGTCCTCAGAAAGGTATTACTGACACTTTGAACCGCACTCTGCTGTAAAGCAGTACTCACACAGTATTTGGCTTAGCTGGGATTCATTTGGGCTGAGTTTTTGAGACCACACATTGGTAAGGTGTAATAAGGAGCTGTTGGGGTGGGGTGTGTTCGACCGAGAGAAAAGCCAGAACACCACATTCTTCATTATCCATAGACGGTATGGAGAAGAGGAAAATAACTTAATCTGTCCTGTTTTTGCTTTGACAATGCCCGTAATGTTCTTCAAAATGAAATGAAATTAGATTGAGGTTCAAAGCGAGGGAAGCTGCGAGGCTTATGTTTGGGAACTGTCCTCCCTGAGCAGTGAAAAGTGTGGGCGGGGGGGGGCTGAGGGGCTTCAACCAGAAATCCACAGCCTGCTTGCTGCAAGTGCTACGCCACAAGCATGCTCAGACATATCACACACACGTGCCCCCCCCCCCCACACACACACACACACACACACACACACACACGTGCCATTGCCTTCCTCCTCAAAGACGATGCACCTCTCTTGGAATGCTCAGACATTCCTGTGCTGCATTTCCCCCCCCGTCTGCAGGCTGTCAGCCCTCCCTGTTAGTCAGTGTGCTTGGTGTTCTCTCCTGCCGTGCCGCACGCGATAAGGGGAATGTTGTACATACGTTTTTCTAAGCCCTGTTGGAAGACACTGCGATTCTTCTGAATTTGTATTAAATTGTATTTGTATTAAATGACGTCAGTGATTTTTTTTAAATGTATTTTTTCGCCTAAAAGATTACCTAAAAGATTTCCCCTAAAAGATGAATTTATATTACACTGAAAAAAAAATATGAATGGAACAATTTTGGTCACAGCTGTCAAGTGGATGTGTTATTTTGGCAAAGGAGTAATGCTCTCCAATGGGAATGTAAATGGGAATGTAAACAGAGAGAAACAAGCTCTCTGTTTATGGAAGGTTTCCGAGACCTTTTATTTCTGTTCATGAAACATGAGGTCAATACTTTTGTGCAGTATGCTGAGTAAAGCATTTTAGACATCAACTTCCAGTAATGTGGTTTTGTTAAATGTTAGATCTTTTCAGAGATCTATCGGAAAGTCTAAGTTGACACAATGCCACTGACATGGAGCGCCCAGTGCCATTTTGCAAAATTAGTCTTAGTCCTTTGCACACGTATTCATCTTCTAGAGACGGAGCAGTGTCTGAGGGATGGGGGAGGGAGAGTTGAAGGGCAGATGGCCACTCATGCCCACTCATATGTGTCCCTGGCCAGCGGCTCCGACCACCCTCTGCCAGTCATTCTTTCTTTATTTGACCACGGTTTCTGTGGTCAGGGTCCATTTCCACTGGTTTGATAGTGCTATGCCCTGTATTGGGTAATTGTGCTAATTGTGCTGTGTTGTGGTTGCTGCTGTCTGAGGTGAGTGTTGCACAGCTGCACTCAATCTCTTGCTCTGTAGCTCGCTGTTCCTGTTGCTTTCTCGCGGTCTCTTTCTAACTCTGGCTCTCTCTCTCTGACTTGGTCTGTCTCCCTGATGTTAATTTAAGCTGTGTGAGTCCTGTCTGTGTTTGTGGTTACACCAGAAAACAACGGCAGTAGTTTAATGAGAGGACAGAGGATGTGGGGAGAAAGGGTGAGTGCGTGCAGGGAGAGGGATAAGAGAGGGAAGTGAGAGGTGACTCCGGGGTGTTGGGTTTGCGTAGCATCATTTAAGAAGGAAGAGCTTGAGTGTCTACCTGTGAAAGAAAGGAGCTAGTGAAGGACAAAGAGAATAGTAGCAGACAAATGAGGAGAGAAACAGTCGCGCAACATGAAGAGAGGAGCTGGAAAGATGAAGGATGAGACTGGCAGAGCGAGATGGAGATAGGAAAGCCCTGCGGTTCAGAGTGGTCTAAATGATGCGTCAGGACTGTATACTGGCTGCTTTGTGTGGGTGGGAAAGCAGAGAAGCAGAAACCCTTTCACTTGATCAGGCTTGGGTGTGTGTGGTGTGTGTGGTGTGTGTGGTGTGTGTGGTGTGTGTGGTGTGTGTGGTGTGTGTTACTTGCTTCTCTGTTTACCAACTTTGTATTTGACCTTTAATAGTTTCCACTGGCTTTAACAATGTAAACACATTTTTTCCCCTGGTGCATTTTAAATAGATGTAAAAAAAACAAAAGAAATCGAGAGCAGGGAAGAATGTCCTTGTTAGCGTCCTCTTCCACCCAGGTGTGTGAAAAAATTAGAAATAGTCAAACATACTGTCGGCCTTGGCTTTTATTGGCCATTTGCTTAATCTGCATGTTTATCAACCAATCACAACATCTTTCCCCAAGTGTGTCGTGCATGCGTTCACCAATGGCTGCGTTGCAATGTTGTGTTGTCCTTACGAGCACTTCCTTACCATTTTCCCGCTCCAAATGGGACTTGTTTCCACTGCCTCTTCTTTTACGGTGCTTCTATTAAAATAAAAACGTTGTTTTCCCTTGCGTCTCTGTTCCCCATTGTGCTTTATCTAAGTTGTAAAGACAAGGATCACGCCTCCCTCTGTGTTTAATGGGAAATGTTACAAGGGAAAATCTCCCAACCCTTTTTTCCATTTGCCAGTGACAGTATGGAGTTGTTAGAGCAGCTCTAGGGGTGTCGTTAGAATGCTTGGCCCTTGAGGGGACCTTAAAAGGGGCGAAGAAACCCCGGAAGTTCACGCGAAGCGAGTGTGATGGATGTGCAGTTCCTTTCAGTGTTTAGAATTTGTTTTTTTGGAGTCGAAGTGTATTTATTTGTTTCTCCCGCCTCTGTCTTAGAGTTCAACACACAACTTTGTGACCCACAAACTAAATGCACATTAAAATATTCTCTGTATGGTAGGACACTTAGGGGTCGAACTTTGTCAGCTACCTTGACTAAGGTAGGCCAGCGATCTAAGAGCCACATACTGTCAGCCTTTTAAACATGTCCAAGACTCCAGAATATCAGTTTTGCAAGCTTGCGCCGATAACCATGGCCGTTGTTTCGTAGCATCAGGGGCTCCTGTTTAAATGGCTTGTTAGCAAAATGCCTGCTTCAATATAATGGTCAAATAAGCAGTCCATTATCACAATAAAAAGTATTTATTTGCCAAGTACTTTTCCATATCCTAATTGCTCTTGGTGTGATAGTGCTGTTACCGCTGAACCAGGCCCTGAACCAGGCCCTGAACCAGGCCCTGAACCAGGCCCTGAACCAGGCCCTGAAGCAGGCCCTGATTTATTGCAGACATCAAATAGCACCTCCCTTTTTGAACAGTTAACCTGGAAACACTAACAGGCTACATAAACGTGACTTGTGGTGTTAAAAACAGAACGTGCACTGTTGCAACCTCCGACACACTTGTTAGGGTTACCGGTCTAGATATGTGGACCTGTCTGATTCTGCTAGCTTGTGCATTCTTACCATGTTGTAGCTAAAGTCCGCTAATGCTAATTGAGTTAGCTGATGGTGCCTAACATACTCAGAGCAAACGCAGCGGGCAAAGTCTGATCCCGACACAGTGACAGTAAGTGTCTATATCAGCGTATTTTGGCCACCGTATCGTCTATATCGTATAGGAATAGATAAGGCGTCAATGTGGTAGATGATTTGCTACTTATGAATTAGGTAATGTGATATCACATCTAATTGGGTCCCCTAGGAAACACTGACCTAGACTTGTTTGTTTTACCATGGGTCATGGTACAGGTATGCTTGACATAGGCAACAACGTCAGATGAATAGAAACGGGACGCATTTAAGCATGTCTGCTTTTCTCCTGACACCGGGAGAGGAATTCACCCTTTAGCAGGACAATAACCAACACTATTGGTAATTACTTTGTAGATTAGATACAATTGGATATAAATTCGTTTATAACAATCTTTGCTGATTAGTTATTGGATACCATTATAAGACACATCGTAGTAGAATGTATGACTTGTTCTGTTTTAAAATATATCGCATGCCTTCACAATTGTTGCCTAGTCATGGCTAGGCAGCAATTCCAAAGTGGAATTTTTTAAGACAATGGAAAAAGACCCATTGAAATTACTTGTCTTGCTATCGAAAGTGCTCGTGAATTACTCATGAGGCATATTCTGAAGTTTTCTTTATAATTATTAATAGAGCAAATTACACCGTTGCCTTGTGAAAGTCAACAAATATCATGATGCCTATTTTGACCATGTCACCCAGCCACTTTGCACAGACCAAACGACAAGCCCTTCCCTCTAACCCAACGCCGTCAGAGCAGAGCCGTTCCTTTCCCCCTGAGGTGCTCCATTTTCCTGTGACCTTTAAACCCCGTGCCTGGCACCAGTTTCCACAGCACCAGTCCTCGTTCTCCCTCCCATTCTTGGTTGGACCATTTGCGGTCAAGGCCCGGTCCGACACCATAGATCAGCTCCTCTTGAGGACTGTGTGAGTCTGAGAACAACCAATCAACATGGCCCTTACTAGGTGTGATGCAGCGAGGCCTAGGAGGCAGCTGGAGTCTCCCTGAAGCACCCCCCCCCCACCCCCACCCCGGGCCTAACCCAGATTAAAGATTTGGGGACCTGGCTAATCTCTGATATCAGATGGCCTCTGATCAGTGCAAATTAGAGTGGGGGCCTTGCCCTTCGGTAGATAATCTGCTGTTTACTACTGCAGCGAATCAAGGGGGACTCGTTCAGTGGTTAAGGCATTGGTTTAGCCCCAGGGATGAATGGGACCTTTCCCCTCGTCTTATTCTTCGTGTGTGTGTGTGTGTGTGTGTGTGTGTGTGTGTGTGTGTGTGTGTGTGTGTGTGTGTGTGTGTGTGTGTGGTTTGACATGGGAGTGAACATTCCTTCCTTCCTGTCATGTCTTGTTCCGTTATTTATTTTCCTCTAACAGTTCTATAAGCCTGACAACTTCCTGTTCTTAGAAAATCACTCCCGTGCCGAAATTGGAGAGAACTTCCTCTGTTAGGAAATATCCCCTTCCTCCCGGCACTTCGCTGTGTCCGAGTAGGCTGCTCTCGATAGGTGGGGTGAGGACAGCGAAGTGACATGATGGGGTGGGGTGAGACGAGGTCGGGTGAGGGCCGGGAGGCGTGTCGGGGTGAGTTCGGGTGGCGTGGTGAGGGGGGGGAGGGTCGGGTGGCGTGGTGGGGGGAGGTGGGGTCGGGTGGCGTGGTGGGGGGAGGTGGGGTGGAGACCAACCAGAATCCTGTTCCTATGTCTGCAGGTGTTTGGGTGCTTGTGTTTACATAAAACCCCTTAACCCCAGTGGCCCAGCACATTACGCCCTGGGGCGGGGGGCCCGCCGGGGTGCCTGTGGCAATGGCTCCATCCAGGCCAGGTATCACATTACTATCAGTCTTAAAGAGCCAGCTTAGGGGTTGTAAAACCGTTGCTCTGGGGCCTCAGATGTTTCAATAAATACCTTTTAATGTAATGCACACACACACAGGTCCACGATGAGGAATCGGGTGTGCTGGCTGTGCTGGAAAAGAGAAAATACTTGAAACAGGTGGGAGTCCCTGAGGAGAGGGCTGAGGAACCACTCAGGGCTACGTCACCCCTAAAATCTGCGTATTTTACGAGCCGGCCCGTCATTTATGTCACATGGAGTTGGAATGAGCCACAGTTTCACCTCAAACCCCCAACTCCAGAAATAGACGGCACACATGAAAACAGAACGAGCCCTGCATGGCCATTGTGCAGGGAATTTCACCACCAGTGTTTTCCTTCCTTCCCAGAGTTGACTGCCTCTGGCTAGGCATGAGAACAGAGGAGACCCTGAAATGGGGACCAGGGTTGGAGAGAGGAAGAGATGGATGGAGGGGAAGACGAGGAGAGGGAAACTCTTTGACTCGGCGTGTGTGATAGAGAGCGAGAAGGACAGAGAGAGAGAGTGACATAGAGGTAGAGAGGTAGGACGAAACAAAGGCAGAATTGTTCCAGCCAGGCGGCTGCCAGACCGGTACTGCTGCAGTCTTGTGCCAGATGTGACTAAATAGGAGCTTAAAGCAGAGGAGTAGACACTGCTATGTACAGGCCACACTCCAGCTTAACTCAGCCCGACCTATACACTCATGCATGCACACACTCATATATATGTGTATGTATATGTATATACCAATGTGTATGTATATGTGTATATACCAATGTGTATGTATATGTGTATACCTATGTGTATGTATATGTATGTGTATATACCAATGTGTATGTATATGTGTATATACCAATGTGTATGTATATGTGTATACCTATGTGTATACCTATGTGTATGTATATGTGTATATACCAATGTGTATGTATATGTGTATATACCAATGTGTATGTATATGTGTATACCTATGTGTATACCTATGTGTATGTATATGTATGTGTATATACCAATGTGTATGTATATGTGTATTTACACATATACAGGCGTGCACACACTTGAGTTCAACCCAGTCCATTACTCAAGTTACATTACACACACTTCAGCTGACAGCCCTGGTTCTTACAGTGTGTTATAATGAACTGCCCCAGCCTGGAGTACCAAACCCATTGTCTGGGGAGTTCTGGCTCTGCAAATGCTTGGAGTAATGTGGTTTAAGCAGAACAACCTGGGATATTTATCCTACATGTGTTTTCTCAAGTGGCCCAGCATTCAAGTCTGTGTTTACACAAGCAGACCAATACTGATTGTTATTTACAAAGCCAGTGTAGTTTGACGTATTCGTATTCAGCTAGTTTTGTTTGATGTATTCAGCCTCTGTAGTTTGATGTATTCGTATTCAGCCCGTGTAGTTTGATGTATTCGTATTCAGCCAGTGTGGTTTGCTGTATTCGTATTCTGCCGGTGTGGTTTGCTGTATTCGTATTCTGCCGGTGTGGTTTGATGTATTCGTATTCTGCCGGTGTGGTTTGCTGTATTCGTATTCTGCCGGTGTGGTTTGCTGTATTCGTATTCTGCCGGTGTGGTTTGCTGTATTCGTATTCTGCCGGTGTGGTTTGCTGTATTCGTATTCTGCCGGTGGG